>MU856970.1:0-60204 GCA_033296705.1 Chaetomidium leptoderma | reverse complement strand
AGAAAGACAGAAAGACAGAAAGACAGAAAGACAGAAAGACAGAAAGACAGAAAGACAGAAAGAAAGAAACCCCAAACGTAACACCTCCCAAGGTCCTTGCGTTTCAGAGCGCGCTAACACACACTACTACCCACAGGCGACCCCCCCATAACCTCCATGCTCCAGGTATTCCCCAGCGAGACAAGCTTCCGCTTGATCCCGTCCCCAATACGTGAGCTGAAACAGGAGTCGATGTTCTTCACGGCGTAGGACAAGAGGTCACCGGGTTTATCCAACGCAACCGCAGCACCATCCAGACCCATCAACACGGGCACTCCGCCGCCGCCCCACATGTAGTTATGTAGGACCTGGTCGTCTGCCGCCAACTGATCAATCCTGACAGCAAAGCTGGATCCAATTCCAATAGTGTCGTGGTTATCGACCTGGAGATTGGGGTCGGTCCTCGAGATGCTGTCCGTCCACAGGATCATCGTGGCCCGGTACATGGCTACCGACCACCAGGCGGGCCGGCAATCATTGGGCATGAGACGCAGGAGCCGATAGACCTGACCACAGTGAAAGATGGCTTTATGCCGCTGGAAGATGCACCTTCCGTGACGCAGCGGCAACTCCCAACTCAGGCCACCGAAACCTTCGCGGCGGGCCAGACGCTCAATCTCGGGGAAGTCGGTGACTGCGTTGAGAGAGATGAGATGATAGAGAACCAAGTTGCACCGAGTGATGGGGCAGCTTGGGTTTGCCTTGCTGTGGTTTATGGTAGTGTCGTGCCACTTCTGCAGCAGCGCCTGCGCCTCCTCCAGTCGGTGGAGGATGGAGGCTTTTGCCACCGAGCATCCGCTGGTGTGTCGCGTACCAAACACCTCTGAAAAGCACGAGCCCATCTGGCGCGAGTGGCAGACCAACGCCTGCAGCGGGTGCAAGATTAACCTGAGCTGCTGAGGGGAGAGGTTCGACTGTCGCCTGAGAAGGCTGTCATGCAGAAAGTCCTGGAAGAGCTCATAGAGCGATGGAGTAGCCGACGGAGTGCTAAGAAGTTGTGGGTTAACATTAGCCGCGCAGTTGTGGAGTGACTGCATCGCCGTAAACCATTGTCCCGAGTTGGTCGATTTCCAAAGCACTTCGGGGCCCGGCAACGGGCACCGAAGGTCTGTGATTGCGAACAACGGTGCCGTGTCGTGAAAAAGGGCGAGTTCCTGATCCAGCATAACGTAGTTGTAGACCAGCCTAGGTAACATTGTAAGCCGGCGAACCAGTACTGGCGGCCAACTGGGCGGGAACCATGGCTTACCTGTTCTGAGTCTCACGCTGAACCCAGGCCCGCCATTGGAGCTCGGTGCTGGTCGAACCGTTAAGCTCCGGTACTACTAAAGGCTGCGGCTCCAGCATGCCAGAATGCTTAAGCATCTACAAGGAGAGGGATTAGCAGCTGCGCACATAGGACTTTTGAGGAAGGGCGGGGGGGGGCATTCCAATCCATTACTCACCGAGATGTACATGCCGCGCTGGCCCATGGCAATATCCATGAGCCACTTGTCTCCGCTCCAGGCGCCGAGGACAAGAAATAGTAGGGCGCACCGAAGAGCGGTGGGATCCGCCGAAAGTTCGACGTGTTTCTCAACGATATCAAAGAGGGAAATGCGGCACGTCTCGATCAGACCGGCCGAAAGATAGCGGGCCTCGGCCAATGGCATGGCTGCTGCGCCCTGGGCAATCATGAGCAATACAAGCAGCGTCGATGCCTGGTTGTTTCGCAACATTTCATTCGGGTCTACGCAGCCGGCGGCCACTAGGGGGTAGTAGACCGATAGACTGCGCACATAGCTTCGCAGAAAGTGCTCGAGAATTCTGGAGGGCGGTAGTACGATGAAGTTGAAGTCGCCGTGGCCGGAATAGCCGCGCTTTGGGTAGCCGTTATGGCCTCCACGGTGGACCTCGAGAGCCTTGTGTAGGAAACTCTGCGTAATGGCGAGCATCCTGTCTCGTGTATCGGGGGTTAGGGGCACGACTGATGTCGTATCGGAGGCGTCCCGATTTGCCCGTTGCAGATAATTTTCCAACGAACTCCAAGTTCCCTCCTGCTTCGACTTCTGCTCCAGGCACTCAAGGTGCACTATCGCCGTGCGTGGGCAGTTGCCCGTAAAGGTGGGCGGGTTGCACCGCGCCAGGTTCCACGCCCCCTCGGCCGCAATGACAACCTCAAACTCGGGGATCGAGTTGGCTGTCGGAATGGCCATCGCAAACTCCACGGGCGTCGAGGCGTTGTCGAATTCGCCCGACATGATGCTGGTCCCAGGGGTGTGGATCGAACCCCTTGGCGATGACCCTGCCAGAAGCTCCGATGGCACCGAAACGGTGCTGAGACCAGAATAGATGGGCATTGAGACATCGGTCGCGGTAAGCGAAAGGGCATTCGGGAAGGGGTCGATATCCATTGGAAAGCTGGGCCACATGATTAAGTCCTGGTATGCCGAATCGGGAACACTAAAGTTGTTGGCGAGATGGGTGTATTCATCCAGGTTGCCTTCCTGCGTGTGAGGCGATGGAAAATCCCCCATACTGAGTTGGGGCCCTTCTTCATCGCAGCCACCTGGGATGGCGACCTCGATGGCCGAGGGAGATCCGTTGACCTCCACTTTTACTCCGGCCGCCTGGCTGGCATCCATGAAGGGAAGATTCGTGCCTCGTGGTGGTGGTGGTTGTACTTGCTGGGGTGACTGGGCGAGGTGGGCAGCATTCGCTTGCGCTGCGCGGATGGCGGCTTTGGATGATCGCCTCGCGAACCGGGCCTCGCATTGTAGGTTCTTCTCGGCACATCTCGTGCAAGGCACCTTTTTATCACAGCCGGTCTTTGCGTTGGCGCAGTTTTGGCACGCGATGGGCGGTCGCCCAGCGATGGTGGGCACCCCCCCCATCAGGGGCTCCAAGGGGTCCTTAGCTTCGTGGTATGTCGTGTAGTGTCTCTGCAGCAAATCTCTGTTGAGAGGGAACTCAAGTCAGTTCTGCGAGTCTAACATATGAAAGGGATTGGGATGCACATACCGTCGAGCAAAAGACAGATGGCAAGAGTCGCAGCGGTGGGGTTTGACGTGGGTGTCTAGAATTAAGAAAAGGTGTTAGCATGAGTTGGCGAGCCGTATGTGGGTGGGTATTCCAGTGCTCACGTTGGGGTATATGTCGCTCCAGGTGCTCCTTGCGCGTAAAGCTCTTCCCACAGTAGGCGCAGTAGACCGTCATCTGACTGGACTTTTTTGGGCCTGGTTCACCCTCTGGCATTCTGTAGATGGGCGACTCCCGCAGAAAGGTCGTGGGGGACGGAGAGGTTGGCAAGGGAGTCTAGGAGACAGGCAAGGAGGTGCAGGTGCTGAGCAGTGGGGAGGAAAAAGAGGCAACAAGAATGTCCAAGACAAGCAAGGGCGAAGACTCCAGAAGCGAGGACTGAAGATGGCACGGAGCTGGGAGCAGAACAAGAATCCTCCGAGACGGGGCGGGGGGGGTTCAGAAAGGTGCCGGATGGCTGGCCTTTTCAATATCGGGAATATTGACAAGACATCACTCGACGGCCAGTGTTCCCGAGCATACAAGCCTAGGTGGTGCTGCGGCAAGCTGAGCTCAGAAGAGGGAAGAGGTGGGCCAATCGATGGGAAGGCGGCATGGGCTGTGGGCAGAGCAGGGGGCCGGGGTCTGGCAAGTGTATCTGGAGAGTGTCAGTGTGAAGGCGCTGGGTATAGTGATTGATGGTGGGTATTGTTGAAGGTACGTACCCTCAGGGCAAGACACCCAAAAAAGCAACGTCTGCCCAACCAGGTTGTCAACAGTGTTCAGCCGCCGTCTAAAACAGGCGCCGTTCTTTAGATATACGTACCTTACCTCCGACAAGCCCTCCCACATCCACATCCACGGTATCGTGATGGGTGTGACAGCCGTGCAGTCGACGCCACAGCGGAAGACGGGCCCTTGAGGCCGACCTTGATAACGGGGCGGGACCGGAACTCAAGGCAAAAGGCAGTAGGTCCTGGCTCCACAGGCTCCACATAGCAGGCCCAACCAAGGGACTACACTTGAGCTTGCTTGGAAGTAGGTGTTGTCATCTCTATCACAGTCGCCTTTATAGACTTGTGAGAAAGGAAGCGTAGTAAACCTGCTAAACGCAGATGGAAGATATTACAGGGCTTTGAGGGGCTTTAACCTGACATGGGGGTGGGGGGGGGGGAGGAGGGAGGGAGGGCGGGAGAGAAAGGTCTGAACTGACCGTGATTTCTGCAAGACCCTGCGTGCTCGCGGGGCACAGGAAGTCCGTGAGGTAGTCGCGGTAAGCTTGCAGGCCCCAAAAACGCGGAAGCAACGAGGTATGTGCAACCTGGAAAGTGAAACCTGCCAGCAGAGCAGCTCGAGCAGATCCAGCACGGCCGCCAAAAAGCATGGGGTCTCGTGGTTCTCAAGCATGGTTGGCCCATGTGGCCCCCGTGGATGGATTGCTAATGGCATGGACTTGCAGGATACCACCACCGCACGTCTGCTCAGCAGACTGAGGCTGCGTGGGCATGTATGTACATAGCTTCCACGAGGGAACCCGCAATCACTGCAACATCGCGACGAGAGGGGGGAGCTGAGGAGGGGTTCAACAAAAGGCCCGCGGCGTGGGACCGGGAACAACGTCTCGGGTCTGTATGTACCTTAGCCTGTGCAACGGCGGCAGCTGGTCCCACAGACGGCCCTCGGAAACTCGCCGCCGTCGACGACCAGGCTCAGACGACGTGAAATCTAGATAGACATCTGTCTTGGCTACAATCGAACGATTGACTACCGTATCGACGCAAGGTACTTGGTTAGAGAAGGTACCCAGAATCAGGAACAGCTGCGCTTGTCGGAACCGGTACGAAGCCGCGAGCCAGCCACAGCAGGCCAAGATGGACAAGATCAGGAACCGCGGGAAGGTCGCTCTGGGCCGCCGCTAAGAGGAAGGCGACTCGATAAGGCGCCAATCTCCAATTTGGCTGGCTGGCGGCCGTGGCCGGTAGCATCAGGCCGAGTCGAATGAAGTCGGGTGGGGCTAGGCGTATGCAAGGTTCGGTGTTGTATCAGAAGAAAATGGTCGAAACAGATTAAAAAGATTTGGCGATCAACCCACTAGCAGAAGATCGGCTTTTAATACGGTCACGCCCCCCACATGTGCCTGCCTGGTACCTATGTACATACAGGAAGGTAAGGTAGTACAGATGCGGGCGGGGCCAACCGGCAAGTGCCACCCCTCCTTCCCAGCTTCCCTCGACCCCCGGCCCCTTCCCCCCCTTCTCGCATCCTCGGCCTGTCGCAATACTCATTCAGTGAAACGTTCCGGCTGCATCCGTAGGTAGGTAAACACATGGTTTTGAGAACCGCTTCCCACGACCAAACTCTCGACACGGAACAGCTCCTTTGCCGTGACGCTCTTGCAACGCTGCGATCTCGTCAGAGCACCGGATGGGCACCAGAGCGGGCTGGCATTACCATTTTCTGCGCATCATTCCCGCCCCCGGGTGACCATTTGGTTGAGGTCGAGGCTCAACGAAACTGCGCATTGTGAGAAATTGTGCCGGCTACCGGTTTAGGGGGACCGCTCCATGCCGTCACTGGGCACTGCAGTAAGCAAGCTGCGCAGTCCATGCATATTCTCTATTCTCTAGTTCGGACGTCCCAAACCCAAAGACGAGGAAAGGAAGAGGGAAGAACTACCTATTCGGCAAACTCTAGATTGAATATCTCGGGCTAGGTATAATCCGTGAGAGTTGACGTGTGAGTTGAGGAGCCGGGAACAATGGGTCGTCAACCCCCCGCCCCCCTCCCCACCCCCCTGGGTTCACAGGTTCCCCGGATTAACGAGGGGGAATGGGAACTTTTGGACAGGCTATCCCAGCCATGTCAAATCTGTGCTTTAACTCGCTTCTCCTTCCTCCCGGTAACGGCCCAGAATTTGAATGGAGAAGCCCAATCTAGGACGATAAAGAGGAGCAAGAGGCCCCGTTGATTGCCCAGATACAGAGAGGGCGGGGAAGAAGGCCTAATGTTAGCATCTCCAAGTTGCGGCAGCTAATTGCAGCTAAACTGAATCCGGGAATCTGGGAATGAGATGTTACCCTGCTGCTGCTGCCACTTACACAATGATGCTGCCAGCTGCTGCTCGCATTGCGCGATACGGCTAAATGGGAGGACCAGACAGCTCAACCTGAGAAAAGAAAAGAGGTCCTGTGACAGTCCATGGTAAGAAGTTAACACTAAAGAGACAAAAGACGTCCAGCAAGCCGCACACACATCCTGACTGTCACGTTCATCAAGGTACGTAAAAGATAAAGATACGAGGTGCCGGTGTTGGTGATCGCCTCGCGCGCGCCACATTGTGCAATCCCGCTTCCGACTTCGTCTCCGCAGACACGGGAGGGGCCAGAGGCCATGATTCAGGGCGGGCAATAACTGGCATATTGCGAGTCAACTAAAAATAAGCCCGAATTGCTTCCTCAGTGCTGACTACTGCTGTGTGTCCAGGACGGAGCGGCCGGGCTTCTCGGGAGCAGCGATGATAGATAGGCTGAATGGATTATGGGAGTACGTAACTCCATGCCTGGACTTTTTGGGCCTCATCCCGCGGCGAAGGAATCGGCAATCGGTGAGTCGGCCTCGATGGAACTGGTGGTTACCTACCTAAGTTAAGGTAAGGCAGGTAGGTAGGTAGGTACCTAGTTGCAATCCGGTGATGTCCACATCAACGACGAGCTGTCTTCGCGCACTGGCAACCCACATCCATGGATTCATGCTGCGTGGAGCATCGGTCTCGGGCCAATTGGGGCGCGGAACGAGCATCCTGGATTTCCGGATATGGACGCCGTGCCCGGTCCCGGGACCCCGCCCGCTCGCCGAAACGGCTGGATCGGATTCGGGACTGAGCCACTGGAGGAGTGGAGGAACCCGCTGTTCGCACCGCCTCGTACATACATACTTAACATCATATCTTTCTCTCATGGCGTGTGCACCGTAACCGTTGAAACCAACACTGCCATGCCCGTCAGCCGCAGAAGTCGGTCGGGCGTTTCAAAACGCACCACAAGAACCGGGGAGCCGAAGGAACTGTTGGTCGTCCAGTTTGCTGCATCCTCTGACGCCGTTGGGTGCAGGCTTTGGCTGCTGTGAGAGAAATGACCTAATAGACAGCAAACGATTATTTCTCGACCGAGCGCCAAGACAGTAGGGATGCCAAAATGAGAAAGGCGTGCAGCCTGGCTGCGATTCTTGTCTGAGATCCGTGAGACTTTTGTGGGCGATCTGAACGATGCTAGTGTAGAGGTGTGTGTCTCAAAAAACTTCCGAACGAACGGTGTGTGGATGAGACTCGGATCTCGTGGGCGCCGGAGATTTTTCTTCATTCTAGCCTGTGACTGGCGAGAGCTGATCTCGGCTTTATAGCGGGTCTCTATCGATTGCCGGCCGCCGCTCTGTACGAGATCGCCATGAAGTTGCTTTCCTACTACCTATGGTTGCACAAGCAAGCTCAACTCGGATCGGAACCGCAAAGTAAACAACGGCTGCCTGTGGCCCTCCAGCCGATGATGCCGAAGCCGACGCCGGCCTTGCCGTGGAATTGTAAACCTCCAAGAGTACTTCGTCATATTAACTGCTTCCTCGTCCGAGCAGTCACAGTCACAGTAGGACCCAAGCCTGGGGAGGTCGGGAGGCCAAAGTCAAGCTTTCTGCGGCATGCTGATCGCACTGCTACTACCCTGCTACCCTGCTACCTAGACCGCCGAGAAGATCGATAACGAAAGCCAGAAATCGAAGTAAGGCCCCCCACCATTGGACTGGAGTGGGAGAGTGGCTGGAGTGGCTTCTGAGTTTCGGGAAGGCGTCAGTGGGGTTGTGCGACGATGCCCCGAAAACAAAAACCCGATGACAGCCACTCAGGGTAGCCTCATCGGGAATAGGCGCTTCCCGGATTGGCAACGCAAGCGAGGAGCACGGCCCTGCCTCCGGTAGCCCTGCCCCACCGAGCGGCCTTGCTCTGGTCCACCGACCCTGTTGTGCCTGTTTCCTCCGACACACCGAGCCATCGCAATTTGCTTGAGCAACGTTGGGCAACTGCGTGATGGAATTTCGAGAAAATCGTGTCGAAACACGTCAGAAGGGCACACAGTAAGCTACGCGTGACACGACTGCCCAGGTGCGTGCGGCTGCTCGGTTACTCGCATCAACCATCACCGCCGCCTCCTCCGAGTGCCTTCTCGACGCAGAGACGAAGCCTCACGCCGATCACCGCCATTTCGAAAAAAGCGCCCCCCCAGCATGCTCGCTCTGAAAGCACAGCATCTCGGTGTTTTCTTGACGCCTTCATCCCTGAGGAGACAGGATTGGCCCAGGCCAACTTCGTATTGGAGGAAGCTGCAGTGATACCAAGCGACACACCTAAGGGCTGCTCCCGTCGTTGAGTCAGTGGTTCGGGTTAGACGGAGCAGCAGAGTCCCCCCTGTGAACGGGATCTAGAATACTCCAGCCCTCAGCTGCTACTGATTCTCCGGAGAATTCCAGGTCACCGCCACCCGCGATCTTGGAGGCTGGAGGGGGACAACAGGGCGTCTCGGCGATGGCACCGCGCTTGGCCTGAGCTGCGGATCTTGTGCTACAACGACGGCCACGAGGCGAGACAGTCGGAAAAAACAACCCTTTTTGAAACCTATCAGCCAGATTTCATCAACCCAAGGTGCCGATTGTCCGTCGCCCAGGTTGTTGCCGGCCTGGCCCCCGTCTGCTCCTCAACCAAACCGTCAGTCATTGTTTCCTCTCAGCCGCGTCTGGTCCAGAAAGGGCTTTGTTATTGTTGCTAGCAGGCGCCGATAATGTTCCTCCCAACACGATGTGTTTTACCTACCGGGGCGCTCTCGACGCGCCACGGCCCTCACCTTCTCAGCCAAGACTGCGGGTTGCTCTGATCGGCCGTAACACCCGATCCCCTCACCCCCGCTATGTGGTCTCGGCGTAACGGATGGTGATCTAAATCTTGGTATCCGCGTCAGTATCTGTCTGGTATATTCAGCACGGGTTCACACGGAATGAGAATGACAACAAGCCGTCGCCAGCTCGCGAGTGACAGACACTCGCACTGCCGCTGCCGTTGCTGCTGCCGCTGCCGCTGCCGAATGATTTGTCGGTTTCCATCAGTCAATATCTCTGTCCCCTTTACGAGCTTCTTTGCAGGCTTCTTGGCCCGGCGTGAGGACCCGTCGCCCCGGTCGGTCGAATCACAATTCGTTCCCAGACAGCTAGCAGATGCAAAACAATGTCCTCGGGGAGGGCTAGTACCCGAGAATACGGCGGAGAAATGGGAGAGAGTATCTGCCAATGCACTCTGATCGATCATGGCGGTCGACTAAACACGAGGAAAAGTCAGCTCGTTGAGGCTCCAGCGGAATGCAACCTCTCGCCCACGACGCCCGTCTCGGCGATTGGTTGCGGCCGTGAAGCTGTTGCTAAATACCCTATTGGACGGGGGGGGTAACACAAGCTTTTGCCGGCTTGCAGCCGGTTGGGATCTCGGGCATAAGCCCATCACCGAAGCCGTTCAGTGGGTGGTGCATTCTTTTGGGTCGTTGCCAGCCAGCACTGGTGTTTTCCCTCCCCGCGCGTGTCTTGACTTGTTTACCTCGCGGACTCCTCCTGAAAGCCGCCTATGAAACGGGTATGCAAAGGGGTTTTTATACAGTCGATAGCCACTGGCTCCTGCTTGATCCTTCCTTCCTGCTGTGCCGCGGGACGATGCGTTGGGGGAGATCTGACCGGATGTCCATGGGCACCGGCATGGTTCGGGATCCCCCGAGGGAAGTAAGTGCACGCGTGCCGTGTCAATCTTCTGGTCTCTTATCGAGCTTTGACAATGGGTCAACGAATCGCACTGTTTGCCCAAGGCGGTGGCCGATCGGGAGAGATCACCGACCACAGCAGAGTGTTCGTAGCTGCCAGTTCGACCGACATCTTGCCTCCGAGGCTGGGCTGGGCTCTGGCAGCGGCTTGGTAGATGGGTACCGGTGGTCTCTGGAGCTACTGAGGCTATCAACGGCCCTGCTTGTACATACCCAAATAAGCATTCAGTAAACAATCCTGGCCACGAGCTTCACTTACACAACATGATAGTCCGCAACGACGATCTTTGGGGTGTACTCTCGGTGTAGTGGGTTTGCGGAGTCGATGAGATGGAGAGAAATGCTTTCTATTAGGGCTACGGTTTTACAAACTTGCCTCGATGTTGCTCCGGACCCCGAGTATTATCCTATAACATGCAGAACCTGCATCACGAGGGTATAACCCAGTTTCGGCACCGGGACTCGGTCGTCGAACTTCTTTTCTGACTGTCATGCGGAGCCCGGACAAGATGTATCCGCCCGTGTTGCCGTGTTGCCCAGTTGCCACTATACACTGCGCGTAACAACGGCTCCGTGCCGGGCTTTGGTGTGTTCTCGGTGTAGATTTGTTGTTGGTTGTGACAACACTGCGGTTCGGCTAAACGGGGGTAATATCGTTCGGCCTCAAACTGTCTCTTTGCTCGCCTGCTTGCGGCCCTTTACCCCCTCGGATGCCGTAATCTTCAAGGTGTTCGGCCGTACGCAAGTTAGTTAGCTGTCGGTTCCCGCGACGTCTCTTTTCTCAGCCATGGTTGGCACCCGAGTGCGTTCTGGAATACTGATGTTTGTTCAGGGGCATAGCATCTGTCAAACACTTGTACGGGTATTTCTTTTTCTTCAACTGCCGAGCAAGCCAGGAAACGACGGGCGTCGAGACGGCTCACCGTCGAAGAATGCCGCCTTATCGGACATCAAACCCCTAGGCAAACATCCATCTCGGTCTTGTCGTCGATTTAGACGTCAGAGCTTCACCCCATCGGTTGTCCTGAAAATCCGGGCGTAAGGGGGGTAAGTAAGCGCTGATCCGGTAATGATGAAGGGGAGGTCCCGTCTTCTCCCCGTTTACCGAAGGGTGTCAAAGTTTAGTCCATGTCGCCATGAGCCGCAAAGCAACCTCGGCCGTTGGGTTTGTGCAGGCGCCTCTGTTGCACAGGATCAGGGGCACCCGGAGCCCGGTTTTGCAGACGAATGTCAAGATCATGGATGTGGCTTTTGTCGGGCCATGACTAGACGTGCCAACTCGGTCTTCTTTTTATTGCCTGTTTTTTGACACTGTAGCGAACGGGGAATAGGGTAAAATGGAGAGGCGGGAACAATGGCATGTAGCATCGCTTCGAGCTTGGCCAACGCTGCCACGGATGTCACGTAACAACTGCATGCATCACACAACGGTTGCGCCGTGGCCATGGGCGAACAATTATCCCGTTATTCAGTGAATATTCTGGCCAACCTACCGACGCACTTAAGAAGAGGCAACCTGTTGGGGGATTTCACTGCTAGTCATCGACCACCTCAAAACCCCCAGCGCTGCATGCATGTTGGGGCCGTCGACTCACCTGCAGCCGGACCCTCGTCGTCCCCGGACTACCTCTAAACCATCACCGACGCACGCCAGTTCGTCGGCACCGAGACATCTTGTGAGACCGAGTGACCGAACTGGAGTCCTATATCTCTGTTTATGGGGGGAATGCGGAAGGAACACTGAAATAGCACGACGGGCGACGCCGATGGTCAGGTATCGTCACTCTACGTCTCTGTCATCTCCGTGCTCACCTCTATCCTTTCGTCATCTATATCCATCTCTCCACCCCATTTATCCCCAAGCAAGTACGAGCCCCGAGCAATCCCATAAATCCCTCCCCGAGAGCAGACCCGAAATCCACTCTCGTCGGCATAAGTGTGTGGCGACACGACCGTGGGTTACCTCGCAGCCATCGGTGACAGGCGCGATGTGCGATATATTGCGTCCTGCACCCCCCCTTTCCCGTAACCTCATGCCGCCGCCCGCCAACGGTCGAGATGAGATCTGCCGCCGACTTTGTGTGTGATACCTCACACTCCCTTTTTACCTCGGAGAGCAGCAGGGTGACAAGGGCAAGCACGGGTTGTTGGTTGGCGTCAATACAACAACGGGTAGAGATGGATCCGGAATGGAAAGCGAGGATTCGAAGTTCGGATCGGGTTGGGGCATATCTCGTTTGACGGCACACACTGTCCCTCCCCTCCCTCCTCTTTGTCCCACATAGTTGCCTTCCGGATGGCACGCGCCATTCCCTGTCTTGGTCGAACTCAACTAAGGAGGAAGGGGGGGGGGGGTGGGGAGGAATAAGGTATAAAAGACTCTCCTTCCCTCCCTTACCATCGCTCCCCAAGTAATGGCAGTCAACCTACTTTACCCCCTTCAGGGCCAACCTCCACCGAGCCCACCCAACCTCCCCCAGGAGGATGACCGACAACCAGACCAAGGCTCACTCACGCACACGACATCGTACAAAGACAGACAGGGGTCTGGCATAGGAAGAGTGATGGGCTTCACCATCGAGGAACATTGGGTACTTTCTAGGAGGAGGTTTGGATGTTGGGGGGGGGTTTGTGGGGTTGTGGCAAGATGAAGGTGGGGAGGTTGAACAATGGTTGGACGGTGGAGGGACGATACGATGACCAAAAGACGACGACGGCTACGACGGCAACAACGGCATGCCCCATATGATACACCTCTTGATACTACCCACCTGACCTCGAGAGAGAGAGAGAGGAGGAGGGTAGTTAGGGAGAGAGGCGTGGGCTGGGCAAAGGAGGGTGAGAAACACGAGAGATACTGAGAGGGTCAACGTGCTGAGCCCTGGCGAGGGGTCAGGCAAGAGAATTGGGCAGTGGAATTAAGGCGTTAATTCCGTTGGGGGAGCGGTGGAGAAACGGGTTTCTCCGTGTAATGGGAAAGAGAAGGGAATGGGTATGGGACATTGAGATGGGGCGAGGTTCGAGTGATGTTTGGTTCGTCCTCTCCACGACCGAAGGGTGGGCAGGAGCTGAGAAGGCGAAATAGTCCGATGGACTTGAGTTCCGGCAGGTAAAGTGTGTCTTTTTCCCCCGCATACTGACACGACGTTCACAGTACCCTCCGATTCTGGCAGAAAGTGGTAGCACGCCATCCATAACAACTCGACCAAGTTGGACGTTCGCGGGTGGAAGAGGCTAACCCTCGGGAGTGCAACCATGGAAAGACGGCAACCGCAAATATACCACTTTTTGTCTGGTAGGTAATGAGAGTTGAGTCAGGTTGTGTGAAGGGGTTGCGGGACCCCCGAGTTGCAGTTCAGGCAACTGCTCACTTGGAGCTCAGAGGGTTCTAGACCATGCCTCGCATGATAACTGAGAGTAGGATACTGACTCTATAAGAGAAGGAAGTCCTCACTTGTAGATCGTCTCTCTCTCTTTCTGTAGTTGCTTACTCGACACCTAGATGATCCCCTGTGGGAGGAATAAGTGGATGGAGACAAAACAGCGGCGAGTCATGAGCCGGAGGGAACGTGATGAGAAAAATGCAGCCTTACAAAGTTGATGAACGGATTATACTAAAGACGGACATACGGGGAAGACCAAGGGCTCGCCAGGGGTATCATGGGGCATGACCATCGAGGGTTAGGGTCGTTCGTCGGCAGCATCAGCACAGACCACTGGCATTCTCGGTGGTCTCATCCAGGTGCCAGGTGACAGGGGGCAGCGTCGCTTGGCTGACGCCTGCTCCTGCTCCTGCTCCTGCTCCCATTTCACATCCTTTCACGACCGCGTTCTAGTGACAAGAGAATGCGATAGACGCGCCCGCTTCCAGTTCAGTTGATACCTAGGTGCTACTCTGACTTTGGACACGATGAAGCCCATCATTGCTATCCCCGCGACGTTGCTGCTCGTGTACCGCGCCCACTCGAAAAAGTCGCTAACGCCCGGCGGCATCTTGGCCGCGGCGCTCACGGCAGTCGCGCATGCCGTCCATCCGTGGAACTTGCCGTTCGTCCTGCTCATCGTCTTTTTCCTAGCTGGCACGCGAGCGACCCACGTAAGCAAGCCTGCCTTCCACTTCGCATTCCGTCTCCGTCTCCGTCTTGGTCGGTCGGCTGATAATGCCGTCTCTCTAGGTCAAGGAGAATGTCAAGGCTAGCCTCACCTTGAAAGCCGGGGGCACGTCCGGCGGCGAGGGTCCTCGCAACCACGTGCAGGTGCTGGCCAATTCCCTCACCGCATCTATCCTCTCCCTACTACACGCTTACCAGCTGCGGTCGCGCGAGCAGTCGCTTGTCGCATCGTCGCCGAACGATGGTGCCGCCGGCAGCAGCCTCTGCTTCGCGTGGGGCGGTGACCTCCTGGTGATTGGCATCATCGCCAACTACGCGTGCGTCGCGGCCGACACGTTCAGCTCCGAGCTTGGCATTCTGGCCAAAGGCCAGCCGCGGCTGATCACCAGCCTTACGCTACGAAAGGTGGCCCGCGGCACCAACGGCGGGGTCACGCTCACCGGGCTCGCTGCTGGCTTGCTTGGCAGCGTCATCGTGGTCACGGCCGCGATGCTGTTCCTGCCTTTCTGCACCGACGAGACGTCCGGCAAGCTAGGCGGCGGCCTGCCGTGGTCGAATGAGCAGCGCCGGACGCTAATTTTGGGTTTGACCGTGTGGGGTTTCCTAGGCAGCGTTGTGGACAGCATTCTCGGCGGGCTGTTCCAGACCAGCGTCAAGGATACCCGCAGCGGCAAAATTGTCGAGGGCGAGGGCGGCGTGCGTGTGCTGGTGTCTGCCGGGACGGACTCGCATCACCCCCAGCTGGGGGCAGATGTCAAGGCGGCCCTGCTGCACGGCGAGGGCGAGTCTGCGGTCGAGGATACGCACCCGACATCAGCGGAGACTGAGGGCCACAACGCCCGCCCGGACAAGTACGATGCGCGCAACAAGCACCGCCGGTCGAGCTTCGGGGACGAGAAGCCGTCGAGGACGATTGAAAACGGGTGGGACTTGTTGGACAACAACGACGTCAACTTTCTGATGGCATTTGGCATGAGCGTCGGCGCCATGGCCGTGGCTTCGTGGTATTGGCAGGTTCCGCTATCGTCGGTCTTGCCAGCTGCGAGAGCACTCTAATTCCGGTCTTTGTGGCCTAGACTTGATCTTTTTATCTTTTTGCCTGATGTAACCCGATGATTGCTGGGAGAGCATCAGAACGCAGGTGCAAATACTTTTCATCCTCTTGAGGTACTCCCTCCGTGTGAGCAACTGTGCAGCAACCCTGCGTGCCCCATCTCCTTTTGATGTGCGGTCGTAGTTAGTACCTATCACTAAGGTAATCGATATGTACGCCCGGGGTGCGATAATTCCCCGGTTGCATTCGGCGTGCAAAGTGCTATGCACCGGCGGGAACTCTGCAGGCCCGGCCGGGGCGGAGTTGAAAGTCTCGAAACATTCCGTTGAGCCCCGAGTTTCTTGCTGCCATGTGACGTTCAGAACTTGAGGCCCGCAATTTTACCGACCTTAGCGGCCCCAGGTCCGGGACAGGGCAAGGACCCAGAGGGGCAACCCCCCCAAAAAGCCAAGCCAACTTAGCCCAGAGACGCTCTTCTCATCGTCCACAGTCCACAGTCCACAGTCCACAGTCCACAAGTCGTCCACTCGAACCGGGAAGCTGTGCCGCTTTGTTGACCAGAGTGGGCACCTTGCTTTGACCTCTACTCCACACGCACAACCGAAAGGCCCCATTTCGAAGCCGTTTTAGTTAAGACGACGAGTCCCCGGCAGCGATGGCCCTGGCCTACGACGACGAGGAGCTGTCCATCTCGCTCTCCCCATCCCAGATCCGGCGCAACAAGCCGCCAGGCGAGGGGCAGCACCCGCACGACGACCCGCATCACCACCATCACCATCCGCCGCCGAACCCGGGCTCCTCCATCGACGCCGCCATCATGTCCTCGGAATCCGCCTCAGCAACCGCCCCAAATGCCCAAAATGCCCCGCACCGCGAGAAGGCGCGCACCGAGCAGCGCATCGGCGCCTACAACATCGTCAAAACCCTCGGCGAGGGCAGCTTCGGCAAGGTCAAGCTGGCCGTGCATCGCAGCACCGGCCAGCAGGTGGCCCTCAAGATCATCTCGCGCAAGAACCTCATCAGCCGCGACATGCAGGGCCGCGTCGAGCGCGAGATTGAATACCTGCAGCTGCTCCGCCATCCGCACATCATCAAGCTGTGAGTTGCTCTGTTTACGGCTCGTTCGTTTCTCGTGGCTAACCCGTTCTTCTCTCCCCCCTCCCCCGCTAGCTTCACCGTGATCAAGACCCCCACCGAGATCATCATGGTGCTCGAGTACGCCGGCGGCGAGCTCTTCGACTACATTGTCGCCCACGGCAAGATGCAGGAGGACGAGGCCCGCCGCTTCTTTCAACAAATGCTCTGTGCCGTCGAGTACTGCCACCGCCACAAGATTGTGCACCGCGACCTGAAACCCGAGAACCTCCTGCTCGACGACAGCCTGAACGTCAAGATTGCCGACTTCGGCCTGAGCAACATCATGACCGACGGCAACTTCCTCAAGACCAGCTGCGGCTCGCCCAACTATGCCGCCCCCGAGGTCATCGGCGGCAAGCTCTACGCCGGGCCCGAGGTGGACGTGTGGAGCTGCGGCGTCATCCTCTACGTCCTGCTGGTGGGGCGCCTCCCCTTCGACCACGAACACATACCCACGCTCTTTGCCAAGATCGCCCGTGGCAGCTACATGGTGCCGACCTGGATGACGCCCGGCGCCGCGAACCTCATCAAGAAGATGCTCGTGGTGAACCCCGTCCACCGCGCCACCATCGAGGACATTCGCCAGGACCCCTGGTTCCTCAAGGATCTGCCCGCCTACCTCCACCCGCCCGTCGAAGAGTTCCTCAACACGGGCGTCGACCCAAACAAGGCCATCAAGGTGAGCGACATCGCCCCCAATGCGCCGCCGCAAGAGCAGGAGAAACTGCACAACGAAGTCACCGATAAGATCAGCAAGACCATGGGTTACGGCAAGCGGGACGTGGAGGAGGCCCTCGAGGCCGACGAGCCGTCTGCCATCAAGGACGCCTACATGATCGTCCGCGAGAACAAGATGATGCAACTAGGGGGGGGGCTCGGTGCCGAAGACGCGACTCCAAGCCCGCTGTTGGATCCGAACATGTCGTCGGCCCGCTCCGTTACTTCCACAAGCACCACGGGGGCATCAGCCAGGCCGCCCTATGTGAGCAAAGTGGGCATTCTTCCGGGTAGTTTGACGGTATACCACAGGGCATACATAGAGCGCGAGAGGGCCAATGCTGAGGGCATCGAGCTCCGGGAGGACCCGCTTACCGCGCCTGAGGCCTCTTCCCGGCCGCAGAGCCAGGCCGAGCAGGAGGAAACCGTCCGACGGCTGAAACCCCATTCTCGCAGCTTTGTTCCTCTAGACGACGCGAGTCGTCCTCAGGGGCTCACGCCTGTCAACCCGCCAAAGAAGACCAAACCGGTCAGGTGGCAGTTTGGCATTCGCTCGAGGAACGCGCCGTGGGAAGCTCTATTGTGCATCTACAAGGCGCTTAACAAGCTTGGAGCCGGGTGGATGGTGGACGAGGATTACGAGACGGCCCACCAAGACGATGATAATGGCGACTACAATGGCCGCCACTCTCGCAAACAGAGCTCGTCGTCAGGCGCGGACCCGACAGAATCGTACAGGCTCCCAGCAGACCCCTGGCACATCAACATCCGCTGGGCGACAAACAGTATGTCAATCTTCTCGTTTTCTTGGCTTGATCTCTGAACTCGGGCTAACCTGAAAATCCACAGAACTCCAAAAACAGTCGGTTGACTCGGGCCTCAGCGAGGCCGGTGCGGACTCCCAAGTCACGCGCGAGGGGCGGGACATCCAGGCCGTCGCCATGCGCATGGAAATCCAGATCTATGAGATGGAGCCCGGCGTCTTCCTCGTCGATTTCAAGGTGGACGGGTACGAGACGCCCGACGGCAAGCTCCTTGAGGACAAGGAGGTCGCCAGCCCCTTTCCGTTCCTTGACATGGCCGCGAGGCTTATTATGCAGCTGGCCGATGCGGATTAGGAACCGCGTCGATCACGTATTCTTCAGGGTTCGGATGGTTCGGGGGGTTAGCCAGGGCGTTACGGTATCTTTTTCCAGTCGGCTTGGAATCATCTATCGACGCCCGTCTTCGTTGTCTCTCTGGGTTGGGAATTATCATCCTCACCGAAACGAGAGCGGAGAATGCATGACGCAGCGAGGACCGGGGCAATGATGGGTGTCTGGTGCTGAGAGACCCTTCGCCATACGATGGTGGGCAGGTTGGGAATGACCCACGGGAAGAGTATAGTTGCAAAGCGGGGGGTGCCGAGGGGAACTAGGACGTGTCTTTCACTACCGCCTGGCACTACTACTATCGGGGATGTCTCCGGTGCCCCGTCCCGCAACATTACCACGCCGAAGGAGGTTGCTATCGCCAGCATTGACTCGGCGCCGCCAATCCAATTGTCGATTCTAACACGAACGAAAATACACCACGCCAGAACGATGAGATGGCGGTCGCACATGGGGAGAAATTCAGTCGAGGCACACTACCACTGCTTTCTTGACCTCAAAACGCGCTGGGTGGGTTTGGGTAGGGGGGTCAAAACAAAAACAACACCAGCACAGCAGCACCACCTCGGGCTGCTTAACTCAAGCGTGTAGTAGTACAGATATCAGCGTTGGTTTTGATGAGTACCTAGGATGTATCAACTCTTGAGATCAAGATATATACCCCCGTTTTCTCAAAAAAACACTGTGACAATGTGACAAGCAAGTGTAATAATCGCTAACCTCGCTCGTAGTTGTAGTAGCGTGCTAAAGGAATCCGCTAATAATGCAAAACATATGTTTTGTTTCCATGTAGAGTACCTGATCAACCATCATCATCATCACATAATCATCATCACCATCACCATCATCATCACCATCACCATCACCATCATCATCATCATCATATCATGCCTGCAGCGCCATCTCCTCCCTCGCAGCATGCGACCCCCTTTTCCACCCCTGCGTCGGGTCCGTCCCCCGGTCAAGCGCCTTCTCCGCGCCGACCCTGCCCCAGCCGCCACCGCCGGGCGTGCAGACGATGATGCGGTCGCCCGCCTTCATGGGCGCGCTGTTCTTGGCGCCGAGGTTGATGGTTCGCTCCTCGTACTCGATGGCTGTATCCTTATCATCATTGTCCTGGGTATCATCATTGTCATCTTGGGTAGTAGTAGTAGTAGCAGTAGTACTCTGCAAACGCCTCAGCCTCGTTTCCCAACTCGCCTTCCTCGGCACCCGGCGCACCCACAGATTCAGCCCGCACTGCGCGTCCCCGCCGCCGGCCATGCCATACGGCCGGTAGACGCGGCGCTCGCTGAGGATGGACACCTGGACGGGGATGCGGAACTCGATGTCGCGCACCACACCATCACCGCCACGGTGTTGGCCCTGGCCGCCGGAACCCTTGCGGATCGAGAACTCGCGCAGCAGGATCGGGTAGCGGCGCTCAAACACCTCCTGGTCGGTGATGCGCGTGTTGGTCATGTGCGTGTGCACGCCGTCGGTGCCCTCCCACGTGGCGCCGGCGCCGCTGCCGCCCGCGATGGTCTCGTAGTAGCCGAAGCCGCGGACGGCCTGCTGCCCCGCCACGTTGCCGCCGAAGCCAAACGTCAGGTTGTTGCAGTCGCCCTGGCTGGCGGCGCACGCCTCAAAGGCCTTGAAGATGACGTCGGTCACGCGCTGGGATGTGAGCACGTTGCCGCCCACCACGGCCGCGTTGTCCGAGGGCGAGAGGAGGGAGTGCGGGGGGATCTTGACCGTGATGGGCACGAGGCAGCCTTGGTTGAGCGGGATGTCCTCCGAGATCATGCACCGCAGCGTGTAGATGACGGCCGAGTACGAGATGGCCTCGGGCGCGTTGATGTTGCCGTACACTTCGGGGCCCGTGCCGGCAAAGTCGAAGACGGCTTCGCCCTTGTGCGGGTCGATGGTGATCTTGAGCCGGATCGGGCTGCCGTCGTCCATAAAGTCCTCGGCCGAGAGGTCTTTGCCCTGGAAGCGGTCGTGGACGGTCCGGAGGAGGTTGCGGACCTGGAGCTCGGCGTTGCGCTGGATGGCCACCATGTAGAACTGGACCGTTTCCTCGCCGTACTCGGCGATGAGGCCCTCGATGAGCGAGATGCCCTTTTGGTTGGCCGACACCTGGGCGCGGAGGTCGTTGATGTTGTCGGCGAGGCAGCGAGTGCCGCTGCAGCCGGGCTGCTTGGCGGGTTCCGTGTAAAAGAGCTCGACGACGCGCGCTTCGTTGAACTTGCCCTCGCTGACCAGCTTCTCGCTCTTGATGGACGCTCCCTCTTGGTGGAGTTCGCGTGAATGCGGCGGCATGCTTCCCGCCGTGATGCCTCCGATATCCGCATGGTGGGCGCGTGATGCCGCGTAGAAGAGGATCTTGTCCCCTGCCTCGTCAAAGGCCGGCATCACCAGGGTGACATCGGGGAGATGGGTGCCGCCGTAGGACGGGTGGTTCGACATGATGACGTCTCCCTTCTTAAGCTTGCCCTTCCAGATCTCGGCCTGCCGCCGGACACAGGTCGACATGGAACCCAAGTGTACGGGCAAGTGAGGAGCGTTGGCCACCAGGCCGCCAGCGTCGTCAAAGATGGCACACGAAAAGTCAAGCCGCTCCTTAACGTTGGTGCTGACACTGGTCTTCTGGAGCGCCCGCCCCATCTGTTCGGCAATGGCCATGAACCTGTGCCCAAAGATGCTGAGCAGGATGGGGTCCACCTCACGCTCCCCTGACGATCCCTTCGAGTACCGGTCTTTCTCGGCCTCAGCCATGTCGATCACGACGTGCGTCTCGAGCACGAGAGCGGCAGCATTAGGGGTAACCACGATGGTCTGGGTGCCGTCTGCCAGCATGGCAGGGCCCTTGACCACTTCTCCCACCGAGAGATCGCTGAGCTTGTAGATGGGCGTGTCCGCTCGGCCCCCTTCAAAGTAGACCTTGGCCTCCGAGTGCCGCTTCTCAGCCGCCGACACGTCCTTGCGGGTGACCGTCTTCAGCTGCTCGTCCACGCTCTTCTCGTCGTACCGGAAGCTCTTGCCAATGCCGCGGACGCGGACATCGTCGACGATGATGTCTCTGTCATCCAGAGTAAAGCCAAACTCGTAGCGGTGGTGCTCCACAAACGCGTTGCCAAAGTCCCAGCCGCCGTCAGCGGGTTTGACGATCATGAGGGCAGACTCGGTGCCGCGGTACCGCATGTTGAGGTATTCCTCAACGACAATGTTGCTGTCCTCGAAGCCTTGCTCCTGCAGTGCTTGACGAGACTTGCCCTTGAGCCCCTCTACCTTTTTCTTCAGCTGGTCCACTACCTCGCTCTTGTCAGTCCAGACTGTAGAGTCGGGTTCTTGGCGTTCATCCACCACGTCGGCCAAGGCCATGCCGTAGGCCGAGAGAACGGACGAATACCGGTGAATGAGGATCTGCTTGATGCCGAGGGACTTGGCAATGGCAACGGCGTGCTGGCCACCCGCGCCACCAAAAGTCGCAAGACGATGCTTGGACGTGTCGTGGCCCTTGGCCTCGGTGATGCTTCGGATAGGCCGCGTCATGGCCTCGTTGGCGACAGTCAGAAAGCCATAGGCCACCTCGTCGACCTCCATTTTCTTGCCCGTCTCCTTGTAGATTTGGTCCGCCAGTTCCTGAAGCACCTTTCTGCTCGCTTCCGTATCCAGTCCCTCGTTCTCATTCTTACCAAAGATTTTGGGGAAGAACTCGGGCAACAGCCTGCCGAGGAACAGATTGGCATCGGTGACGGTCGCGGGGCCTCCTTTCCGGTAACAAGCCGGGCCGGGATGAGCACCGGCCGAGTCGGGGCCCACGACAAACAAACCGTTCCGGAAAAACAGCATGGAGCCGCCACCGGCAGCCACCGTGTTGATGTCGAGCTGGGGGGACTGGATTGTCACGCCGGCCGTCGTCGTCTCAAACGTGTGATCATAGCGGCCCTCGCCATACCGCGAGACGTCTGTGCTCGTGCCCCCCATGTCGAAACCGATCACGGGGATCTTGGTGTTCTCATCATACGACGTGATGGCGTACCCAACCACACCGCCGGCGGGCCCTGAGAGGATGGCTCGCAGACCAGTAAACCTGTCCACATCCACGAGCCCGCCGTCGCTCTGCATGAACTCGCACCGCGCACCCCTACCCCCCTCCCCCCGCGCCACGCTCTTGGTGCCCAAGCCGCCCTCGAATCCCTGCTGGAAGCCCGCGATGTACCGCTTAATCGCCGGCGTGAGGTACGCATCCGCACACACCGACGTCGCGCGCGGGACCAGCTTGATCATTGGCATCAACTCGTGGCTGAGCGAGATGTGCCGGAACCCAATCTCCCTCGCCACCTCGCCCACCAGCGCCTCGTGGTCCGGGAAGGTGTACGCATGCATCAGACACACGGCAATGCTCCGGATCCCCTCCTCATCAAACACCCTCTGCAGCTGCTTCCGCACCACCTCCCGATCCGGCCGCCGCAGCACCCGCACCGCCTCCCCCGACAAGCCCATAACCAGCTCCGCCCCCTTCGCCTCGGCACTCCCAACCCTGACCCCCACCGTCGTCACCCTCCGCTCGGGATCCTCGGCATAATCCTCCAACGTCACGCGCTCCCCCACCTCAACCACACTCTCGTACAGCACCTCGGGCTTACGAATCGCCAAATCAAAAATCCGCGGCCGCGACTGGTTCCCAATCACCAAACAATCCCCAAACCCCTCCGTCACCACCAGCGCGATACGCTCCCCTTTGCGCTCCAGCAGCGCGTTGGTGGCGACGGTGGTGCCCATGCGGATCGAGTCGATGCGGCTGGTATCAAGGGCTTGGCCGCGGGGGATTTCCTCCTCGGGCCCGCCCGAACCCGGCGAAAAGTGCGACAGGATGCGGCGGATGCCCTCGAGCGGCGCGTCGCTGTAGTTGGCCGGGTCTTCGGACAGCAGCTTGATGACCACGTCGGCGCGGCCCGAGTCGGGGCTGCTGCCGACGCAGTCGGTGAAGGTGCCGCCGCGGTCGATGGCGATGCGGATGCCCCGCGGCGGCTTGGGGGGGTTGGAGGGGGGTGTCATTGTTTTTTTGGTGTTGGTGATGAGGAGGATGAATGAGGGTATTCACTCAAGTTGGTTGGTGGGCTGTTGCTGAAAGAAAGTGACAAGCCAAGGCTGTGACGGAAAAGGGGGGTGTAAACTTGTAAACTGTAAAGCTCGTCAGTTCGGACAAAGAGACAGCTTGGCGTGTCCGGAGCTACCTACCTAGTTGTGACAAAGTCTCCGTTTGTTTGGTAATCAAGCCGAGAGAGAGACGGACACACTGTCCAATGTTACCGACCTAGGCAAGCGTGAGCAGAACACCGGAATGATGTCAGCGACGAGCTCCGGCAGCGGCGCCCGGCTGCCCCGCACTCGGCTTCCCGCGGCCGATCCATGGGCCGACGGATAGCAACCGTCGGGGTGTAACCCCTAACCCCTGACGAGAAACGAAAAGATACAAGTAAACACAAAACAAAAACCTGTATAACGACCTACACACGCCAAATACCGCAAATGCTCCTCTATTCGTGACAAGACATAACAGGGCTGAGTGGGTGGTTTCTTCGCTTTTACCCGCCCGCCGCCTAACCTAATAATCAGCAAAGAGATCCACCACCCCGGGCCACGCGCCCTTCGCCCTCTCCTCCCAGTACCCATCCTTCCCGCCCTTCAGCCGCCAGACCTCCTCCCCGTCCTGGCCCGTAGCCGCCGCCTTGACAAACCACCTTGGCCTGTACTCCTCGCCCCTCTCCTCCATCTCCTTCCGCCGCTGCCGCTGCGCCTCCTCCAGCCGGACCTTGGACTCCTCGGCCCGGTCCAGCTCGCCCTGTTCCGCCAGCCGCTGGTCCGGCCGCAGCCGGCAGTCGGTCGGCGGCAGCTTCCCCTCCTCGACAGGGGTAATCTCATTCAGGCTCGCCGCAAACGTCGTCAGCCCGTACGTGCCCCCGGCATTCTCCACCAGGCTTCCCGCCCGCCACACCTCCTGCCCGCCGGGCATGGCCTTCAGCGCGCCCGTCCACGTGCCATTCATCGACAGGCCCGTGTGCGCGCCATCAGGACCGAGGACATCGACCTGCACCTCCTCGCCGCGGCCGCCAAACACGCCCTTGGACCGAAACTCCACCACCGCCTTGGCGCCCGTGCTGTCGTTGCACACGTGCATGGTACCCACGGGCTCGACATATTTTTCGCCCATGACCACATTCCGCAGAAACACCGTGGCCGTGTTCCAGCTATAGTGCTCATCGCCGCCGTCGTTGCCGGGCAGCCGCAGGCTGACGCGCACGCGGCCGTCGGTAGTCAGCTCGGCGCTCTTGCCCCAAAACTTTTGCGTCGGCGCGGGCGACTGCCCAAACGACCAGTGCGCGCTGTCGGCCTGCATGGCCAGGCGCACGGGCCGGTGCGAGACCTTTTCGACGAGCAGCCGGAACCCGCCCGGCGGCGCCGACTCGGCCTCGGAGCGGACGAGCTCAAAGGTCTCGCCGAGTAAGGGGTTGAAGGGCTTGCGGATGGCGCGCTCCTTGGCGCGGCCGTTGCTGAATTGGGAGATGGCAAAGGCCGCCACGCGGAGGAGGCGCTGCTGTGGTTGGCTGTGCTGGGCCGCCGCGTCGAGGAGTTGGGCGTACTCGAGCTGCTCAGCCATGCGCTGGAGGAACGAGATGGGCTCGTTGGCGGACACGGGCATCGAGATGGTGCTGAGGTCTTTGCCGACGTTCTTGCGGACAAAGGCGATTAGGCTGGGAGGCAACATCTTGGCCGGGGGGATGGTCTTGCGCCGGGCGACCACGTCGGTGATGGGGAGCGGTGATAGGGACTTTGGTTTGACCGGAAACAGGCTGCTGACGCCATCCCCGGTATGCGTGACCTCTTCGTCGGCGACGGATGAGACAGATGACGAATCGTGGATCGATACCTCCTCGGCGTCGGAAGCTGCCGTGTCCTCCTCGCTCTGATGGTCGATCCGCATGACTTGGCTTTGTGACTTGTCCGCGTCGCCAGCCTCGGCATCAAAAAATTCCTCCACGGTTGACGCGGTCGATTCCATGCTCATCCTCGGCGCGACAGGCGCTTGCGCTGGTATCCGACGCCGCTTGCTAGTATTGAGAAGGGCTGAGAACTCGCTAACCACCGAGTCCAGATCCTTCAGCAAAGCAGCGCAGTGATCGTGCATATCCTGATCCTCCTGAACAGCCCCGCCGGACTTGGAACCGTTGGGAACAGAGGTGCTAGTAGCAGCGGGTGCCGGGACAGCCAGGGACCCGCTCGCAGCAGTCTGGACGGATTGCGGTGTGAGTGGAGATGAGGTGCCGCTCGCCTTGCGCTTCCAAAACGGCCGCTTGTTGTCAGGCTGGGGAGTGAAATAACCATCCGAGTCCTCCGGCACAGTGGGCGTGTTTGGTGAGAGATATGAGCCGTGGTTGCTGGACGGCCGCTTCTCCACCGCCAGGTCCTTGACCAGGCGCCGAAGGGCGTCTCTGGTGCCTACAATTCTGCTGACCAGCGACTCAACATGCCGCCAATCCCTGTCCTCCTCTTGCTGCATCTCGCGCACAGTTGGAGTGGGCTGTGGGCCCCCCCGGCCTTGTGTCTCTGGCGCCGGATCGCTTACGGTACTTTCAAGGCCCCGAGCGATTTTGCTCGCCCGTTCTAGTGCTCGGGCCCAGTCGCTAAACTCTTTCGCATTCGATGCCTTCAAGTGCCAAACCTCGGCTCCGGAATCGATGGTGATCTCGCGCCGCCGCTCGTCGGCCGCAATGGCCGCCAAGCTCAAGGGGATGGCACCCCTGAGAGCCGAGGAGTTGCGGTTGTGGTAGTACGAAAGTGTGCAGGTCGTATAGTCGAGAGAGAAGAAGCGCCTGGCGTAACCTTGTCCCTTTTTTCGCCTCCTCTTGAGTAGAACGCCGACATGGTAAGAGCTCGGTACGCCTCCGTCGCTCTTCCCAGCAGTCGAGAGCGCGCGTCCGGCTCGGCCATGACTGTGTAGACTGTCGACGGATTCCGACTTGACCCCCCCCACGTGCGGGCTATTGGTGAGCTTTCCCAAACTTGATCGGCTGGTGCTAGCAGCCGGGCCGGCCTGGAGATTGGGAAGATGGCGCGCCGTCTGGGGTGGGACGCCTGTCGGGTAGGTCAGGAGGACGAAGGTGGCCGTCTTGGACGTCTGCTTCGAAAAGGTGTTGTCAAAGACTAGGCCGAACATGCCGCCCTGGGTGACATCGTATGTTCCCACCGAGACCTTGTCGGCCTCGCACTTGCCATGCCATTTTATGGGAATAAAGCCCTTCTTCGCAAGCTGGTCCTGTGCCGTGCTGACGTCCCTCTTGGCGAAGAGGCCGGGCTTCGACTCGGCGGCGCCGTCTGTGTGCTGCTCAAGGCCGGCGAGATCGTCGGGGTGCGAGGAGAAGGTCGTGCCGCCGGTCCCGGGGTGTTTAACAATGGCGAAGTTTCTAGGCAGGCAAAGTCAGCGGGTTGGCCGGAGAGGTGGTTCCCAAAGGAGGGGCGGGCGGTGGCCGAGTTACATTGACTTCCTGTGCGGCTGGACGCTCCATGATATCGTATGACCGGCATCGACCTTGACCCATCGCACAATGTAGGCCTACGGTGAGGGGCAAAAGAACACCCAGTTAGCAATTGCCGCGACAGGGTGATGGGCGCGTTGCGTTCCCAGAGTGAGGAAGGACAGGGCAGTCAATCGCGGGGTCGGCCGGCACGGCTGCCGTCGCAATGCGCGACTCGGGACACACCTTGCTGTGGATTTCCAACTGTTCGATGCCAGCCATGGTGCGCTATGCGCTATGCGCCCTGTGGGTTCCGGCGCGCCGAAAGAGGAGGTGTTCCTTGCTCTGGTGGTGTGCTGAGACGTCACAAAACTTTCATGGGGCGTCTAGCGGTGGTTCAATCCAAGCACAAGATGAGATGAACCGTTCGGGGCGCGTCGGAACTTGCGCGGGCGTGTTTGCTCAAATGTACAGCAAGCCGTGTGGAAGATGACCGCCGTGGCTCGCTTTGTCAGTGGGGCGTCCCAACCCCTTCGGCAATCCTGTTCTTTTTTTAACGGTGTTGTTTTCTGACTATGCCTACCCGGGTAAGCGGCTGCAAGGGAGGAGGGGTTGGCGGGTTGGCGGGTCAGCAGGGGGGCCAACACGGTCAGCCCTACCAGAACCATGGAGCAGCGAAACAGGTTCATGACGAAGACTCGGGACATTCAACAAATGTCATTGTTGTTGCCGACTGTCGATTCCGTACTCCGCGCACACCAAATGGGATACGAGTTCACATCCATGCTTTCACGTACATACATTGGTCTACTTCCTCTGCACGTAATCGTGGAAAAATATCCATTCCATACAGGTACGATGCAACTGTTTAGGCAGCAGGAGATTCCGAGTAATCAGTGGTACGTCAGCCTTTTGAAAAGCCTTGGCTAGGCGTTCAAGAATTGGGGGGGCCAGTTCAAGGAGGAGCCGGGCTGCCGGACAGGAGCAGTGCAACTCCGCCGGGACAGGGCAAGGAGCAAGGCGCAAGGGCAGGTAGGATTTCATCCATGAACCGATGCGGTTTTTGTCTGTCTGCGGAACGCCTTTTTTACCAAGTTAGAATTGATACAACATTTTTCTTGCCCTTGAGCAACAAACACTCAGCTTCACCACATCCCAATCTTCCCAGTCCATGTGCTCTCTACGGATTAATCCAGTTTACACGTCCTGCCACTGTTTCAAAACAGCATTATGTCAACGAATTCCACTACTCCTAAATGGTGATTTGTAATGGCGAGGCAATTGCCCTCGCCCGAATACCGCTCCCAAGAATGACGCTCCCCGATTGTAATCAATGGCCCCTCGCACCCCCGCCGCCGCCGCCGGCCTGCATCTTCAGCATCTCGCTCTGGTACCGGAGCTTGAAGCCGTTGCAGAGCGCCCGCATGTCCGGATACTGGCTCTTTAGCAACTCGTACGCGTGCGGGATCACCCGGATCATCCACCCGTTGACCTTGGAGCTGCGTGACGCCTTGAAGCAGAGGTAGAAGTACCCCGGGTGCTTGGTATCCAGGCAGAAGGCGTACATGGACCGGTTGGGGTTGGCGTCGATGTACGTGGTCAGCCATTTCTCTGCAGCCATAGTTAGTGAAATCCTAATCCAGGATTGGTGTTGCGGGCAGAACAACGTACCAAGGTCTGCGCGGGACCCCTTCTGGAACTTGTCGTTCTGCATGAGCTCCTCCACCTTCTTGGCCATCGCCTTGACGTGGTCCACAATCAACTCGTCCAGATCCGTGTACGTGTACTTGCTGCCCACGCGGAGGACCTTGCCAACAGAGAACTCGTTCTCCTTCTGCAGCTCCAGCACGTCGATATGCTGGTAAACACCATCTGCGACCTTCCACGTAATCGCCAGGTGGTCGTTGCCCTTGGAAGACGGCCGGATGACAACCTCTCCCGCTGGCAAACCACCCAGGTACTCCTCGGCCTGCGTGCTGTTGAAGGGTTTGAACAGAGGGTGTTTAATGACCCTTTGCGTGCGGCCCGTGGTCTTGTCCTTTTCCCGCAGCTCCTCCCGGTCTTCGTCTTCCTGTTTGAAGTCCCACTGCCCACGGCCATAGTCGTAGTGCCTCCGGTACGGCCGCCGCAGTTCCTCCTCCCTCATCGAAATCTTGCAGACAAAATCTTTCCGGTTGACGTCAATCAGCTTCGCCTGAGCAGTCTGCCCGACTTGCAGCATGTCCTTGATCGAGTGGCGGTAGGACACCTCGTGGGACTCAACCCTGCCCTCGATCCCGCAGTCGAGCTTGACGATGGCAAAGTCATCCTTGACGACGCGGACATTCACCGCGACAATCATCTCCTCGCAGAGAGAGTCCCTGGTCTCGCCTGTGAACATGGTGAAGATCTGGTCCGCACTTGGCACGCCAAAGTTCTTCCGGAGTTCCTCGAAAGGACCCATCAGCTCGGCCCGGATCGCCTCTAGGGTCGCTCGCTTGCGCTGCTGGTATTCACGCTCCAGCTGCTCTGCATACTCCTCGAGGATAAGCTCGTTGACCTTTTCCTGCTCGTCTTCCTTGAACAGCTTGCGGACGATCGCCCCGGGTCCATTCTCATCCGTCTCGGCCTTCACGTCCTCTTCGTCCAGCCCCAAGGCATCCGCCGCGACTTTGCGTGCTAGATCGTAGTCCTCGGGATGGATACGCGTGTTGTCGAGCGGATCTGAGTCGGGATTGGTGCTGTCGTGCTCGATGTACAAGAAGCTGGCGCAGTTGTTCCACACTCGAGGGCCGAGAACCGGGATTTTGTGCCGTTCCGGATCACCCACCAGTTCATCACGCGAGGCGACGACGCCACCATTGGCATTGATTCCCTTGATGAGAAGCTGCGCCTTGCGCGGGCCGAGGCCGGCCACGTAAGGCAGGAGATTGGCCGTGTAGGGATCCCCCATAGCTTCGTTGATATCCACGCCGCATAGGTTGACAATGTCCACCATGGCTGTCTCGAGGTGCTTGTACAGCTTTTCTTGCGGGAGGTACTGCTGGTATGGGTGGATCAGGAGTGATGCGACATCCTTGCCCAGCGCTGCATACTCCTTCATGGGGTTCTGCATGTATCGAGCCAGCGCGATGCAATACCGAGTGAGAGGGTGCAGTGTCGGGTGTTCCGCAGCGGCACGGGGGCTGTCCTTGTACAGACGTGCCACCTCGTCGTTGACGATGACGACCTCGAGCAAATCGCTGCGGTATTCGTTGGTGTCGGGGTCATCGTACTCGGGGCCCATCAAGCCTTTCTCGCTGATGATACCCTCAATATCCTTGATCAGCCGGTGAGTGTCTGCCGAAAATCCGGATACGCCCACGACATCTGGGTTTCTTCGGCGAACGAGCTCAGCGAATGCGTCCCGCTGCGTCTCATCCCTTGCCATGTTGAGAAACTTGCCATGCTCAAGCACTCTGCCGTCCTCCTCGACCCATGTCCACGAGATGGGCTCGCGGTTTGGATCATCCATGCCATTGGATAGGGTGAGCACGCGCGGTGTGGTGCCGAGGACCATGCCCTTGGGTTTGAGAGGTGCCTGGTCGAGCCGCTTGAAATACTCCTCGCGGCATGTCTTGAGGAGCTCTTCTTGACAAGCTGTCCGAAGCGAGTCCTTCACACCCTTTGCAATCACCTTCTCAAGCTTCAAGAAGGCAATGTCCAGGACCTTTTGACGCTCCGAATTCCAGGCATCGGCGAGGTCGCTGAAGTTGTCGGACGCAAATTCGTTGTAAAGCTGTCGCCGAAATTCGGTTTCATTCTCCAGGTTGAGATTCACCTCGACGAGCCCGTCGTCTTCGGCTTTCATCATCTTCAGGAAGATCTCGGGCCGGACAGCCAGGTCCCTGATGGTGTGGTTGACAAGGTATTTGATCTCGTAATAGGGGTGGGCCTCGTCGATCTTCCGAAGGCCCTTCTCGGTCCGGTGACAGCTCACGCAGCCCATGGCGTAGTACTGGATGCGGAAATGCTTGCGCATGCGCGGGCTGACAAAGAGCTCCTCGGCGTACATCTGGCGGGCAGCGCCGACCACTTGATCCCCAGTCGGGAAGTCGTCGTCGGCCATATCATCGGCAAGGTCCATGGGCAGCTTGGCGTCGTCGTCCGAAGATACTTTTTTGCCTTCGCGAAGAGCATTTTGCGCAAGGCGATCAGGCGAGATGCCGAGGGCGCCGACAAGGTTGTACGCCTGGGATCTCCGAATGCGCTCAAAGAGAGCCGTCTTGGCGCCCGGCCGCCTCATTTCCCTTGAGGCACCATTGCCCATGGCAGCAATATCCTTGAGCTGGGCCGAGTACTGGAAATTGACATAATCCTGCAGGTCTTGCAACTCCTCCAGCGTCGCCGCCTGATGAATCATCTCTTCAAGAACATCGTCCTGGGTGCCCGCTTCCTTGAGATTGTCAAAGGTCTTCTCGAGCGCGTTTCTCTTCTCAACGAGCGACCGGAACTTGATGTCGAGTTCCAGAATGCGCCACAGGTCGTCTTGGGTCAGCAGCTTCTCAGCATCAACCGTATACTCGGGGGCATCCGGGTGGTCGCGGCTGTCCTGGTTCCTGATCTTCTTGGCATGAATGAGGTAGTCTCGCCGGTGCTGGAAGACGTAGGGAACCTCGACGCCGTCGATGATGAAGAACTCGAGGACCTTGCCGATAGCCTTGTTGAACGGCCCATGGAGGTCGCCGGGTAACTGCTTCTTTGGCCACATGAGATTTGTAATCCAGCGTGCCTCCTCCTTGAAGTACTCGGCCGACGTCTGTTGTTCTTTGAAGGGCTTGCGGTCGAGCTGGAATCGCTCGGGCTCGTCGACGACGCGAATATGATTGTCCTCGTCGGTGAGGAGCTTCTCCTTGAGCTGCGACGGTTCAAAGACGTCTTTCAGCTCGATTGTCTGTTCCTCGCGCGCGCGTTCTTCCTCGTCGTCTTCTGCGTCTAGAGCCCAGCCGTAGTCGTCGCCGTTGCCAAAGATTGCTTCCATGTCGTCGAGGGCGTCCTTGTCGAGGCCAGTTGCATCGACAGCGAGGCCCTTGTCCCTGGGTCGAGCAACTTCCATGTCCTCCTGGCGCTGGATGCGCTCCTCGTCATCCTCCGGGTAGTCGTCCTCAATGAAGTCATCGAATTCGTCAACGTGTGTGCGGTGGCTCGGGCGACCGTAGGCTCGCTCGTCGGCGGCATCCTCATCGTCGTCTGAGAACATGGCCGCGAGACCGGGTCGCTCATTGGCCCGGTCCTCGTCTCGGTGGCCGCGCTTGAGACGCTTGAATTTCGTCTATGGCGGATTGTCAGTTCATCGATGCAGCTCTTCAGGGCGCGCACGCAAACATACCTCGGCCTGGGTTTTGCGCTCCCATTCCGGGTTGGCTTCACCGATGAGGTCGAGGTCCTCTTCGTCAAGCTGCTCTTCCTCCTCGCGTTCAGGCCGGCGGCGCTTCTTCTTCTTACGGCGCTCGCGCGCTTCCAAGCCCTCGTCCTCTTCTTCCTCATCTTCATCAACGATGAAACCTTCTCGAATCTGTGGGCAAATGGGAATCTCGGTCAATACTGATTCGGTCAGCGAAAGGAGTGCGCGGGCCATACCCTTCTCGCCTCCTCCTCGTCGTCCTCGTCCTCGTCCTCTTCGCTGGAATCGTCTAGCATGTTATTTCGCTCCCTAGCACGTGGCTCGCCGGCCTCCTCGTCAAATGACTCATCGTCTTCCTCGTCGTTGAGTTCGGCTTCCCCGTCGATCAGGTCGCGCATCGAGGTGCTCATGTTGCCTGCAGGGTCGCCGTGCTCAGATCTGGTTATTTGGAGTCAATTAAGATGCCGTCACGGCGAAACGGTCGGTTCGCGGGATTCGCAGACGCTTGCGACGGAGAAGGGGAACCAGGTTGTAAAAAGGTGATGTCGGGGGGAAGATGATCAAAGAATCGATGATTCGAACCTGGATCTTAAGGACAAAACAGGAAGGCTGAAGGTCAAAGGTCCGGAAATTTTGGGGCGCGAGTGGCACAAGCGCGTTCAGCCTTGCCCCCTTCTGAGCAGCTTCCGCACCTCGCTGCAGTGTTCGCTTGGCGGTCCGTGCGTTAGACGCGAAGCAACGCTTCATCGGTTCCTCTCGCCGAGAACTTGGGCTGATAATAGGTATGCGTTTCTCAACCCAAGCAAGTAGAAAAGTCTTGTTTTTGCTCATATAATACACCTACGATGGCCAATGAGCGTACAAACGCCCAGATGAAGTATGATAAAGGTAGCCACTAGTGTGCAGGGTGCCCAGGGGGACTGGGGTAGGGCAGGTGGAAACAGCGTCTTCCAGGTTGTGCTCTGTATTCCGTACATCTCAATGTCTGTAATAATTCGAGAGTCCAGAGGGCATGGCACTCTTTTAGACTCCGCCCTGGCAAGCCGCAAGACCGTCTACGTACGGTCCATGCGCAATCAAAATCATCAGACCCTTCCTGTCTATAAAGTAGGGGATTCACGTGGCCTGGTTGCAATCAGCCCGAAATTGATAAGGATACTCAGGGCAGGGTGCTCGAGGGCGCTCAGGGCGTTCGGGTTGGTCATTCACGCGTCTCGAAATCGAGGGGTTCCTGGGAGTGTTTGCTGAGAAAAAGCATGGACCAACGAGCATGGGCCAGTTGCCGCCACCTTTGACACCCGCACCACTGCACAACCCCACATTGACTGCCTGACCGTCGGCAGCAACAGCCCAGCCCAGGAACCTTCCAACGTCCCCTGAAAATTTCCAAAGTACACGATTCCCTCTACCGCCTGTTCTGCAGGGCCTCATTGTGTGTGTATCTATCTTTGGGTACCGGTCTCCGCGTCCGCCTTTGCGCTGTGCCTGGCTGTGTGCTGCAGTCTTCTGCGGCCCTTTCCGAACGGACGTGTATCCGCACTTCGGACGAGGACCCGAGTCACTCCTCTGCCGATCGCCGCCCGCCGCTCGACAACGCCCGGTCCACCGTCCCATCTATCAAAGGGATCGGACAATACCGCCGGCCTCGCAATACTTGCAGTAATTGCGAACAACGTCGACCTTCTCAGCGGCATCTCAACACGCTTTCCTCCGGGCACACAAAGGGGCCCCCTCTTGGCACGGTCCCCTCAAACGCCAGTCGCCCCCTGACGGCTTATCTGCAACCCGCCCAAGCCGCCCCAAGCCCAAACCTCAACGGTACCGCCTTCGCCGAACCACCACCAGGGGACATAAAAGGCCCGGCAGACCTTCATCGACCGACCGACCCGGAGCCCCAGTTCCCTTCCTCCACCACCCCGACCCTACATAAAAGCCGCCCACCATGGCTGACGCCGCGTTTGCGCCCCGCTCCATGAAGCGCAAGAACGTCAAAGGTCTCGCTTTGAAAGCCCCGGCCCCGAAACCTCCACCCACCGCTGAGAACGCCCGTCCGGGTCCCGCCAATGGGAAGGACGACAACGAGGCGCAGTTGGAGATTGGTATCGAGTTCAACTTGGACCTGAAGCCTGAGGATCTCGAGATCATCAAGGATCTCGGCGCTGGTAATGGCGGGACAGTCAGCAAGGTCAAACACATTCCCACAAACACAGTGATGGCGCGAAAGGTTAGTCTAGTTATGCCCCCAGCCCAGCGGGGCTCTTGTCGCATTCTCTAACCGGGAACCAGATCATCCATGTCGAGGCAAAGAAGGAGATGCGCAGGCGTATAGTGCGCGAGTTGCAGATCATGCACGGGTGTCATTCCGACTACATCGTCACCTTCTACGGCGCGTTTCTGAACGAGAACAACGATGTGATCATGTGCATGGAATATATGGATGTCGGGTGCGTCCCATCTCTGGCCGTAGTTTTGCTTGGCACCAGCTGACCACCTAGTATCAAACAGCGCTCTCGACCGTATCTCGCGTGTGTTCGGGCCTATCCGGGTAGATGTCCTAGGCAAGATCGCGGAGGCGACCCTGGGTGGCCTCACCTATCTTTACTCGAAGCATCACATCATGCACCGCGACATCAAGCCCTCCAACATCTTGGTCAACTCTCGAGGCTCTATCAAACTCTGCGATTTCGGCGTGTCTGGAGAGCTCATCAACTCGGTTGCCGATACCTTCGTCGGCACCTCCACATACATGGCCCCCGAGCGGATTCAGGGTGAGAGGTACACGGTGAAGTCGGATGTTTGGAGCTTCGGTCTTAGCATCATGGAAATGGCCATCGGCAAATTCCCCTTTGCCGCGAGCGAGCAGTTATCTGATGCCGAAAGCGCACCTGCCGGTATCCTTGATCTGCTTCAGCAGATCGTACACGAGCCGGCGCCCCAGCTACCCAAGAGCGATGCTTTCCCGCAGATCCTCGAGGACATGATCCAGAAGTGTCTGTACAAGGAGCCCGAGCGGCGGCCAACACCTCAAGACCTCTTTGTACGCGAATCCCCTTCCTTCTTGGTCGGTCGATCTGAGGGTTACTAACGAGAAGCCCAGGACCGAGACCTCTTCGTACAGGCAGCCAAGAGAACTCCGGTTGATTTGCGAGAGTGGGCCTGTGGCCTCATGGATCGGGACAACCGCAAGTCCCATCTAGCCCCCCAGCTCTCTCCAGCGACTCAAGACCTCCTCCGCTCAAGTGACTCGCCAACATTCGCAACCCAAACACCCACTTCAGGTGAGACGGCAATACCGTGACTTAAACATTGCACATGTTGACCAAGATTGTAGCGTACCGAATTGACCCCCGGCAGCAGGCCGCGGACCACGCCAATCTGGCGGCTCAAGTGGATCGTCTTTACATCCGGGATTGGGAGCACCGCGAATAAGCACTCATCCGCCCTTTCGGTCGAATCCCTTTTCTTCTTTCTCGCTCACTAGGTTTGGCAAACAAAAAGATGCATTTGTGTTGTGTCCCGAGCGTCCTGCGCGTTACAACCTGAGTGCCTGCTGCCTCTCCAGGGGTTACTTGGTGTTGAATATTCCAGCATTTACCGGCGTAAACTTTGTCGGTTTCTTTTTCACTCGTCTCTCTTACTCTTTTGATGGGGGTCGATCTTTTGCGCAAGAAAACTGGCTGTGTTTACCAGGGGTTGAGGCGATGCTCGTGGCGTAACAATCGGATGAACGAGGCTGCAGGCCAGCAGGGGGTTGTGCAGACCTTCCTACATACACATGCGTTGGATCTCCTTTTGTTGTAGCTACCTAGGTAGTGGGGCAAATCCCTTTTGATGATGAGGTCGTGGTACAGCATAAATTTCTAGTTACGCTGGACGAACTTGGAACGGGTATATATGTATCAGTGTGCCTACTTTACTTGCTCTCTTTGCGTCAGAGCAATCCGTTTTCGAGGACATCGATCAGCTCATCCAGTCGCGATATCACGAGGTCCGTGTGCTGATGGTCGGCCAGGTGCCGGTTCACGTCGTTCACCAGCAGCACAGTCCTGGCCCCTGCCCTGCGGCCCGCCGTAACATCGTCGATGCTGTCGCCCACCATGATCAACCCGCTCGCGTCGGCAACCGCCTCCCCACTCTCCGTCGGCAGCAGGTGGTCCGGGTCCGGGTCACCATCCTCGCCGGCGGACCGGCGCTCCTCCTCCTCCTCCTTCTCCTCCTCCTCCCTCGGATCTGCCGGCACGCCCGGCTCGCCGGTACTCGTGCGCAGCAGGCCCCAGCTCCGGGCGATGTGCAGGATGCCCGCGGGGTCGGGCTTGGGCGGGCGAAAGTCGCGCGTCACGATGGGCGCGAACACGCTGCCGGCGAGGAACTTGTCGAGCAGGTTTTGGACGGGCGTGTCAAAATTGCGCGTGCAGATGCCCTTGCGCACGCCCCGCGCGTCCAGGTAGGCCATCAGCTCGGCCAGCCCCGGCTGCGCCACCTGCTGCAGCATGGCGCGCCGCTCGACGGCGCGGATCAGGTCCATCGCCTGGTGCTGCTGTTCCGGGGTCGGGAGGCTGTAGACGTGCTCGAGGATGTCGTGGGATTTGGGGATGCCGAGGGCGGCGCGCATTTCGGAGAACATGTAGGTTTGGGGTTCGCTGGGTAAGGGGGGGGGTTAGCTTGTGGCGTGCCTAGGGGGAAGATGGCAGCGCTTGATGATATATATCTTGTCTCGCTTGAGTATAGATAACATGAGATGGCACCGGGATATAGCACCGGGATATAGTAGCGGGATATAGTAACGGGTTATAAACCGGCAACCATCAAACTTACCATAATGTGCCATCCACATCAAAGACGATCCCCTCCAGCTTCCGTGTGGACGGACTGGGGGTGAAGGGCCGGTTTAACGGCGCAAACTTGCATGTTGCTGGGACAGACTGCATCATGGGCCAGAATCTGCGCATCGGTACCGACAGAAAAGGACTTGGGATGTGGTGTCTTGTGGCTACCAAGACTCGATATCAGATGTCTGCAAACAACCTGCATTCGGACTGGTATTCAGGGGCTCTGGATCGTCAACAGATGCCCGATTCATCCCAACCCCGCCCATCGCTTGTGATTTCAGGCCCCACGTTTTCTCTAGCGTGGCCTCCATGTGAAGTGACGTCGGCAGTGGTCGGGTGCTGGGCAGGCCCCGGCGCCCCAGCCGCAACAGGGCGTTTTGGCACTTGCAGGGATAGTAATTTCAGAGCGGAGCAGCGGAGTGCGGAGTGCGGACCGGGAGGAGCAGGTGGGTCCCGCACCTCGCACCTTGAGAGTCGAAGGAAGCTGTACCCTTGCTTGGTTGGAGCTGAGACTGGCACCCAACTGGAACCAACAAAGGTCGAACCGTCGAGCCGTCGAAGCAATCCCTCCGAGTTCTCGCCCAGCTTCTCCGCATTTTACCGCAGATCATCGATCAACAAAGCCCTAAATACCAACCACCAACTCGGACCCGGAACATGAGACCGATTTCCGCGCGGAGATGAACTCCTCTCCAACGCCGGCGCCTAGCCAATGGCCCCCGCGACGGCCTTCCAAGAGAAGCGTGAGTTGCACCTGTCCAACGCTCCCGATGCGCCTCGCCTTTGTCTCTACATCCCATGGTACCACGGTTATGTCTCGGCTATGTCTCTGACGGGAGACGCTACAGAAACTGCGCAACGGCTCCGTCATCATCCCCTCGACCGGCGAGCGGTCGCACCGCACCTTCACCCTCCGCCCTTCCGCCTTCTTTCCTTCGCGCCGCGCCGATGCCCCCGACACGTCGCCCACGCTGCCCTTCTTCTCGCGCCAATCCATCACGAACCGAGGCCATGCCGCAGCGCGTAGTATCCGCGAGGGAGCTGTCCGGTTGCTCCACTGGCTCGACACGCCCGTCGGCCATGGGGTGATCAAGTGCACCCTCGCATACACGCTGGGCAGCTTGGCGACCTTCTGGTCGCCGCTCTCCGACTTCCTGGGCCGGCCGGATGGCAAGCACATGGTGGCCACCCTGACCGTGTACTTCCACCCGGCGAGGTCTGTGGGGTCCATGATCGAGGCCGTCTTGATCGCAATTGTGGCCGTCGCATACGCCGAACTGGTCTCGATCCTGTCCATGTGCACGTCCGTCCTGTTTGGCGACGTTTTGGACATGGTTACTCTTGCTCATAGTCTGGTCCTGGTCGTCTTCATAGGAGGAGGCTTTGGCTTCATAGGATGGGTCAAGCAGAGGATGGGCAACCCGCTGGTCGACGTCGGCAGCACTCTGGCCTCGATTGCCATCATCGGCGCGGTTACCAAGGAGACGGCCGTCCTTACGAGCGTCTTTTCCAACCAAAAGCTTGTTCAGATCCTCAAAATGCTCACCATGGGCATCACAATTACCACCGTCGTCAACCTTTTGGTGTGGAGAGCGCCTGCCGTGTCCGCCTTGCGTCAGTCCATGACCAAGGCATCCGTCTCGCTCGGCGATATGCTGTCGCTGATCACCCGTGGTTTCCTCAGCGGGTCCGAGGACGACGTCCTATCGCCCGAGTTTGCTGCCGCTTCGTCTGCCTACTCGTCCGTCTATCCCCAGATGACCAAGAACTTGCGCGAGGCCAAATTTGAGCGCTATTTTCTGGGTCATGAGAAGGTCTACCAGTTTGACAGGGCCGTAGTGAGATCGATGGAGACCCTAGCCCAGTCCATCGGCGGATTGCGGAGCGCGGCGAACTCGCAGTTCGCCCTGCTGAAGGAACCCATGGCTCCGTTATCGCGCGTGATGACTCCCTCCGACCCTATTACATCCCCTCTGTTTTCGCCAGGTCTACATCAGACCACCTCGAGCACAATGAGAAGCGGTAGAGAAAGGTTCCTCATGCTGTCCGCGATAGACGAAGCATCCGAGGAGAGCCATGAAGACGAGAGGAACCCTTTCGAGTTTGAGCAGAGACGTCGATCAGATGCCACAGCCACAAGCCTGCCGCCCTTCCGCCACTCCTCGGACATATTTGAGCTTTTCATTGAGTTGCTTGGGCCGTCGATGAAATCGCTGGCCTTCACACTCTCCGAAGTCCTCCGGGAGCCGCCGTTTGGAGCTGCCCCTGACTATAACATTACCATCAACGACCATTTCCGCCAAAGCCTTACCGATGCTTTGTCATTGTTCAACGATGCGAGAGCCCATGCGCTCCAAGAATTGTACAAGACGCTCGAGCTGGACCGCACAAAGTCCGAAGGTGTTCAGGCCGACTTTGAGGAAGTCGCGGCCGCCTGCGGTCATTTCAGTTTCAGCCTGCAGACGTTTGGAGAGGAAATGCAAAAGTACTTGGACGTGCTGGATGACTTGAAGTTTGCCAGCGAGCACAGGAGACGTAGTTGGCATTGGCTCATGTGGTGGCGGAGCGCCGAGCGCCGTGGCCAGAAGGCCTTGGCCCTACCCTACGACAACGAGGAGCGAGACCCCCTGATCAAGCCGATCAAGAAGAGCGCCATGCCGAGGGGAATTGCCGCCCCATTGATTATACGGAGAGATACGTACAACTGGGAAGCGGCCCCGGAAGCCAAGAAGAGCAAGCTCGTTGCGAGGGTATCACAGAGAATCCTTGGAGCGGTGAGGCGGCTAGCCAGAGATGACAGTGAGAGACAGCACCCTGGTTTTACTCTTTGACTTGGTGTTTTGCATGCTGACTCTGGGGCAGTTCGATTCGGCCTGAAGGTGGGCGTAGGAGCAGCCCTCTGGGCCTCGTTCGCCTTCATCCCGCAGACCAGGGATCTGTACCGTCACTGGAGAGGCGAATGGGGCCTGTTGTCGTTCATGATTGTGTGTTCCATGACGGTCGGCGCAGCCAACACCACAGGCTGGGCCAGGTTCATGGGAACCGTGGTCGGCACTGCAACAGCAGGCCTGAACTGGAACGTGTCCCAGCATAGCGCGCTGGGCCTCATCCCTCTCGGCTCACTCGTGGCCTTTTGGAGCTTCTATGTGATTGTCGCGCGGGGGAAGGCGCCGCTGGGTAGGATTACCCTGCTGGCATACAACGTGTCGACGCTGTACGCATACAGCCTGTCGCAAAAGGTCGATGACGACGACGACGATGAGGGTGGCGTGGACCCCATCATCAGGGAAATCCTACTCCACCGCTTCACGGCCGTGACGGCCGGCATCCTCTGGGGGCTCATCGTGTGCCGGCTGGTCTGGCCCATCTCGGCACGCAAGAAGTTCAAGGAGGGCCTCAGCATGCTCTACCTGCAGATGGGCCTCATCTGGAAACGGGGCCCGCTCGCCATCCTCCTCCGCAGCGACTGCACGCGCTCGTACCTCCGCACCGGCGAGCAAGCAGCCCTCCAAAAATACGCCGCCCGCCTCGACGCCCTCCGCGCCAGCGCCGCGAGCGAATTCAAGCTCCGCGGGCCGTTCCCGTCGGTACAGAACACCCTCCTCATGGGCTGCGCGCACCGGCTGCTCGACGCCTTTTACGCCATGTCGCTCGTCACGCAGCGCCACAGCCGCCTGACCGAGGGCGAGCGCGCCCTGCTGCGCTACACGGCCGACGAGCGCGCCATGCTGTGCGACCGCATCTGCCACGTCTTTCAGGTGCTCGCCTCGTCGCTCATGCTCGAGTATCCGCTGACTGACGCCATTCCGAGCGTGGCGCGGTCGAGGGATCGGTTGCTGGGGAAGATCTTTTTGTTTCGTAAGGAGCATCAGTTTGATGCAAATGCTGCTGGTGATGGTGCTGATGGGAGGGGTGGGAATAATAATCATAATAATGTCAACAACAACGCCGCTAGGACGAGCTACATGGGGGGCGTTGGGCCGCTGGCCCATGTGCATGTGGCCGAGCACGATTATGCGCTGCTCTATGCTTATGCGCTGGTGACGGGCCAGGTGGCTGAGGAGTTGAAGGTGGTGGCCAAGGAGATTGAGGGGCTGTTTGGCGTGTTGGGTGAGGAAACGCTGCTGTTGCAATGAGCATTTCCTTTTGGGGTTCGAGGGGTTAAGGATGGTAAACTGGGTTTGATTGGGAGGGAGCTTAGAAAGGGGGCTGGTCTGTGGAAGGCGTTTTGCTTCTTTTTTTTGTTTCGTCTTGGATTGGGATCCAAAGGCTGGGGATGGGGATGGGGACATCATTGCGGCTAGGGGAAATGCTTGGTTTTGTGATACTCGTGCTCGCACACCCGAATTAAAAAGCAATGTGGGCAGTATTGTTCTCCCGCGGCGTCTCAACAACGACATGTGCAGGAATCGTACAAAGAGGGTTGTGGCAGAGGTGAGATATTTGGGTTTTGTTACGCACGGCAGTCCGGAATAGTACCGGTCCGCAGTGTTTGTGATGATGATAGTGGCCGCCGCCTCCTGCTCCTCCAAGGCCTTCTTGGCCAACTCCGCTGCCGCTTGGCTCCTCTTCAGGAGTCGCGACGGATGTCGCTTTCTTAACCACTTTCGAGGGCGTACCAAGCTCGTGTTTGCGCACATCTTTCTTGGTCAGCGGCGACGGCCCGGCCGGCGTGTCCTTCTTTTTCCTTGGCTTCCTAGGCGTTACCATCTCGTCCATCCCGATGGACTTGGCTTGCTTGTTCCCTCGCTCCTTGAAGTAGACCCCGTCGCGCTCCGGCTCCCCGACCGGAACCGTGCTGTAGCGCTCTAGGAGGGCGCTCATCCTCCTCTCCACGGGTATAAAAGCCTCGAAGATCTTCTCCCATGTCATCTCTTTCGCTAAGTCCATCGGCCGGTATACCTCGTCGCCCTTGTCGTTGAGGCAGACGAAGTAATAATGGTCGATGAACGCCGGCCCGATAATGGAGACATACTTGACGATAGTTTCCCACTTAGCCCTAGTATCGGTGTTGGACTGGTCGACGGGGTCCGTCATCATCAGACGGGCGTCGGCGGTGCTGCCGAATTGGAATTTCAGCACCATGAGCGTTGTGTCAGCCCCTTTGCCGGCTGCCCGATGCCCATGGGCAATGCCCATGATGGCCACGCGCGAGAAGAGGTGAGTCTTGTTGGCGCCGCGCGCTGGCGTGTTCTACAACACATGGCGGAACGTCTGGCCTTTCTTATTGCGCGTCCTGAACGCTCCCCCGTCCTCGATCAGGGGACAAGGCTGGAGTAGAATTCGCCGATTCGCTGCGCGCGCTCTGTCGAGAACTCTACTATCGACTGGGGCGGCTCTGTGGGGCGCATCATGTGCCAACTGGCATTTCCTGCACAATACCGCCAGGATGAAGTGGGCTACTGCAAATGGCATCTCGCTGGACAAGGTCGAGATATCCCCCATGACAGGACTGGTGACCTTTCCAGGTCTGGATGAGGCCAACTTTGTCCCGGGAGAGGTCGAGGGAGTCGAGCCCGGAAATCCCGATGATGTTTGCCAGACCCTGTGGGAGGAATTTCTGGAAGGCGTTGAAATCTCGGGAGGAGCCCCCGGAACCTGGCGCGACCTGCGGGACCTGGTCGTTACCCGGTGGCTGACCGGTTCTGACCCCACCGGAAACGAGGAATACGACCCAGGGGTAGCGTCTTGTCTTGTGACGATAGGGTGCTCGATCAGGTCTGTCGGTGGGAAGTCATCTAAAAGAAAAGAAAAAGACATGACATTAGCGTTTACTAGACGGCCGATGGGGGTGGAACATACAGGGTCAAACGCATCGACCTCGTCACAGCCGGGTTATTGATCGAGACTATTTAGGGCTAAAGGGCCCCTGATCAGCCAAGTAAAATCAAAGCTGCGTGTTCAGCTATCTTGAGCTGCTGTTCGACGTGAAAGAGAGAAAATGTCGATATCCCCCTCTATCCTGGTCAGGAGCAGTCCTATCCATTTCTACCCTAGGGAACGGCCAATTAACCTAAAACTCTTGTACATACCCAGGGTCTACGGGGTGAGAAAAGAACGAGAGAAAAGAAAACAAAGTTGACCCCCGAGGTTCCCAACGGCAACGCGCTCCACTTCAGTACCTTACTTACAGAGTATATATTGGCTGCCAAGGAGGCTGCCGCCAAGGAGAAGAACCAGGCAGAGGGCGAAGATGCCATCATGCTCCGGGTACCCCATCGTTATCGACGGGTTCAAGATGGAAGTATACGTGGCTGAATGGTTCGAGGATCACCGCCCTGATATTCTCCCTAGGGTTATCAATTACCTCCCATGCCTCCGCTGCGCTAAAGGCCTCGCTTCGTGCTCCCCCGGTGTAAGAGGAGACTGGAATGGCGTTGTGAGGAGAACGACGCGAGGGCGGCTGAGGAGTAGCGAAGAGGGTACAGGGAAGGCGACGAGGAGGAGGGGGGTACCAAGGAAAACCTCGAGCAACAAGGAAGTGGACTTGGAGGAGTTTCGAACACAAAACGCGGAGATTCGCGCTAGGAATACGACTACCCACGTTCAAGCACTCAGTCCAAACTGGAGTCCCGATCCTGAACTGCCCAGCCACATCGCGGGAAATAACCGGCCTGCCTACGGCTACAACGAAGTCAATACCTACCTTCCTCCGCTCTAGGGGTATATCAAAATGCTCTACTTACCAACCTAGGGAAGATAACTATATAGTAAAAAGAAAAGAAACGTGGAAAAAGAAAGAAAGAAAAGAAGATATAGAAGAAAGCGAAGAAGAAAAGAAGGAAAAGAAAAAAAGAAAAAAGGAGGTAGGGGTAATAGAAATAGAATAAAAGAATAAAAGGAAGAAGGAAAAGAAAAAGAAGGCAGGGGTGATAGAAATAGAAGAAAAGAATAAAAGGAAGAATAAAAGGAATAAAGAGAGGAAGGAAGGGATAATTAGTTTATTAATTCAACAGGGTTTGAATGTAACCAACTATATATTCGATTTGGTGCTATTTCCTGTCGCTGTCAAAGATTGACAAACACTACACGACAACACATTACAAATAATAAATCACACCCCCTCCTCAGCGTCAATCTCAATATCAAACTCGCCAGTCAGAGGCTGGTCAACAACAACACTCACAGCCTCCACGTTATCCTCGTCCCTCTTCTTACGGCGGGCACCAATGACAGTGACCTTTGTGATCTTGACCCCAGTCCTAAATCCAAAACTACCCCTAGCCGTCAGAACCCCCCGCCTATACCTAAAAGCAACAAGGGTCGTGCCCTTCTGCTCCTCCTCCAAACTAACACCATCGTCAAGGTACAGCCGCCCAGCAGCGGTCCCGTCGGCGCCCAGGGGAACGACCAGCTCAAAGTGCTGCGCGCGCACCTCAGTCGTCGTCATGCCCGACCGGACGCGGGAGGGGACGATGACGCCGCCGCGCAAAAACAGCGGGATGTCGGTCAGCGACTGGTGGTCGACCCGGACGGTCTGGCCCCGGCCGCGGATCGGCTTGTGCGTGTGGTAGTCGTAGAAGAGGTCGTCCGGGAGGTAGACGTCCACGCTCGTGGCGCCTTCGTGCGTGACGGGCGCGACTAGGAGACCGGGCCCGTAGAAATACTGTAGGTCGAGACCGAAGGTGTTGGCGTCGTTGGGGTAGAGGTAGAACATGGGGTTGATTAGGGGGGTGCCGTCGACAGTCTGCTGGTGCATGGCCGTGTAGATGTAGTCGAGGAGTTTGTAGCGGATGTCGATGGCCTTGCGCGCGGCAGCCGTGACGGTGGGCCAGCGGTAGAATTCCTGCGAGATCGAGGGCGGGTACTCGTTGTGGTTCCGGTAAAAGGGGGCGAAGGCGCCCAGCACGGCCCACCGCGCACAGAGCGGCTCGGTCGTGGAACCCGCGAACCCGCACACGTCGGCGCCCACCATGGGGACTTGGTAGATGGATGCAAAGGCCATCATGGTACGGATGGCAGCGCGGTATTGGTCCCAAGTGGAGAGGTTGTCGCCCAACCACTTGCCGACAGAAGCACCGGCGCCCGCAAAGGTAGACCGAGTGATGATGAATGGGCGGAGTCCAGGTCGCCTGGCCAACATGGCTTGCCGCGTTTGGACTGACATCACTGGATTCGTACGGTGTTAGTAGTGGGCTACGCGGAGGAAGAGAGGATAGACATACTGGTCCCGTAAAGGTTGTGGACATCATATTCAGCCAGGCCGTTCTCATGAATGATATCGGTGTTGATAGTCTTGTTGGAAATGCCGCCGTGCTCTGCGTTCCACGAGTCCAGGTACGCCGCCTTGTTGTGGATGGCATACTTGGGAAACAGAAGATCCCGGCCTGGGAGACCTAGCCACTTATCCGAGCGGGTTTGGAGGGTGGCGGGCACAGGTTGAGCCTCGAGGCCGCGAGTCTCTGGAGCACTGACGCTCGAAGCGGCTTCGTTCCGCTTGCAGCTAGTCCCCTCGGGTTGGAATTCGCACGGCCATCCGGGTAGGGGGCGCGGCGCATGGGTCCGGATCGCCGGCGGTGTCGGCGGGAACCCAATGGCCGCTTTCCAAGGGTCATCGCAAGGGAAAAAGCAGGGGAACACACTCGGTTCATTCATGTCGATCCAGGCTCCGTCTATGTCGATGCCTGTGTCCTTGGAAAAGAACAGGGAAAACTCGTTGTTCCAGTATTTGGCGATGTTGGCCGAGAACCAGTCGGGGAAGACCGACACGCCGGACCACACAACCCCCAGCCATTCAGAGCCATTGCTGCGTTTAAGGAAAACGTCATCCTCAACGCCCCGTGTATAGGCCGGGTTGGTAGAAAAAGAAACAGCCGGGTCAACCATGACGATGGACTGCTGGTTGTTTTGGTGTAAGTGGTCGACGAGGCCTCGCATAAGGGACATCGGGAATCTATCAGGGTCATTGGTAAAGATCTGCCATTCAGTCAGTGGGATGTGATGTAGGAAGATGAGAGGGGAGGTGCGGGTGACTTGGAGATAAAAAAAAAGGGGGGGATTCCCCCCTTTTTTTTCCCTCCCTTTTTTTTGACGGAGCGAAAAAGAGCAATCATCACCTACCCTTCGCCGGTCAAGATAATCGATGTCGATCCAAAACGCGTCTACTGGAATGCCCGCGATGCTGTAGTTATGCACCACCTCAGCCACCTCGTAGACATCCCGATATCCGTACCGGCAGTTGTGGAACCCAAACCCCCAGTACGGCACCATGGCCGGAAGACCGGCAATTTCGGCGTACTGGCGCGAGACGTCAATGGGGCTCGGGCCTGCAACAAAGTAGAAATCCAAGACGCCACCCAGGGTGTTGTACTCGAGATACTGCCCGGACCGCCCCTCCTTGTCGATTTTAATGTCCATCCCGTTGGAGTTGAGGAAAAAGACGCCGTGAGTGCCGCTCTTGCGGTGCTCAAAGTACACGGGGTGGTTGCCGTACAGGTTGCTCCCCTCCGGGGTCCCGAAGCTGTCTTGGGACCACATGGTGCGGATGTAGTTGGTCGTGTTGAGGCGGAAGGGGTCCGAGTGCTCCCCAAGCCCGTAGAGGTTCGGGTTCTCGGGCAGCTTGGTCCTCAGGCGCAGGTACTGGGACTGAAAGACGAGCTGAGCGGCCGAGGAGTCGAACAATACCTCCCCTGTCCTGGCCCGCGAGACCGAGAATGAGAAGGGGTTGGTCTTGTACTTGAACACCAAGGCCGACTTCTTTGCGTTCGTCCCGTCGCCCCTTGGGCGGGGGAAGACAGACTCCGGAACTTGGTAGACGACATCGTCGGCGTCCTGGATCTTGACGTGGAGGCGGTTCTCTGGGACATTGCCGCCGTGTTAGCGCCCATGGACCCTTGTGCTTGGGTGGACACCAGCTCTGCGCATCACTCACCGTTCTCATACGTGACTTCCAGACGGAGCTTCTCCAGGTCAGTCCCGTAGGTGTTGCAGGGAGCTCCCGCGAGCTTCAGGTCGGCGGTGAGGCCCGTGGCACTGGTCTTGACATTGGAGGCCTTGTATCCAGGACACTCGCTCAACGGTCGCTCGGCCGAGGAGGCCTGGAGCGTCTGTGCGGCGGAGCAAAGCCCGGCCAGCAGACCGAGGCCTACGAGACGAGAACCGATCATCTTGTCGGTCCCACACAGGGGCGTGCAGGGTTAAGAGAAAGTGGCGGGATGTACCAAGGTGGTTGCTTCACCGGCGTCAAGGAGCGCGGGAGGAAGCAGCTATTTATCCATTGAGATGTGCGGGATGAGCAACCGTTGGTCTTCTCGCGTCACACCGAATCTAGATGCGCTCTTGCTTTCGCTCTTCCCCGGATTGGCAGGTGCTGTACCTGCAGCATCTCGTGTGAACCCTCTCACCACGCCATTTTGGCTCTCCCCGCTGTGGCGCCGCCGTTGCGTCGCGATGAGCTGCGTGATACTTCAAAGGGCATGGTCCTGCATGCGTTTGCAGCGACCGTGGGCAATGGGGTAGATTTTAACGACATCGACTCTTGAGCTTCACCAAACGACAAGCTGGAAAAGGGCCGTTTGGAGGTAATTGGCCGACGTTGGTGAATCTTGGCAGCTCCCCCCTGACGCTGGCGATCCTTGTCACCGTCCATGGGTCGTGGTGTCTCCTTCACAGTACTTCTTCTGCCTCCCCAGATGGTGTTGTCATCCATTCCCTCTTCCCCTCAGTCACGTAGTATTTGATGCGGGACATGTTGTCGGTCCGACATGAGATATCCTGGCGAGCCCGGTTGACCATGCATGTCCTTGAAAGGCCCGAATGCGGGGTGATGCCAAAGGCCGGCCTCCAACATGCCGGCCGGGAAACACCCGTCGATCGATTCCATCACGGGGGCTGACTGTGGACGGCGAATGCCGAGACATCGCACTACAAGAGTAAGTTGAAGCAAAAGAAACAAAAAAAGAAAAAATAAGGAGAATGGAAAACACAAAATAAAATGAAAAGGAAGAAAAGGAAGAAAATAGACAAACGAGGACACTGCGTTTGGACAAATATGATGCATTTCTCTTTTGCTAACTCCATCCAGAGGAAAACGCCGAGTTGGCACCCAACCCGGTTGGTCCCCATGCTCTCATAAAAATGTATAAGTTATACCATCCATGATCCAACCCAGACCCCGGCTTTTCCCAGATTCCGTCGTAAACCCATATATATATATGTCTGTCGTCATGCCCGTATGTAGAAAGACGGTTTGCTGACCTCATTCAATCGTGAGTTTTCTTCCCCATACTTTTCCTCAGTCGACATTCATGCTGTCAACAACAACCGACCCCGGTATCGCAACCGTGATGGAGGGATCATCGTCCTCCTCTGGATTAAGCCCGCTATTCGAGGGGAGCTTGCCGTTGCTGTTCAAGTGATTGTCGCCCGCGCCCGGCCCGTTTCCAGCGCAGAGCCGGTACTCCCCCTCTCCCAGGCTCTCGATGATGCCTTCGTCCAGCGCCCACTTTGCCAACAGACGGTCGACTTCCATTCGGTTGGCCTCGCTCTTTTCCATATGTCGCCCAACATGCTCGGTCCATTCGTCCCACGAGCCGGGTCCCTCAAAGATGCTCTGGCAGTCTGGCTTCGGGCAGGCCGACCGCTGGGGCGGCTGGCGCCGAGTGACGAGGCACGTCGCCTGCATATCCTTGACATGGGCATCCCACTCCGCCTGTAGCTTGCTGTCCCCCTTGGATATCGCCTTCTTGATGGTAAACGGCGCGTGCATGCGGCGAAGGTGCTGCGTGAACAGGTCCTTGCGGTTGAACTCGTTGCCCTTGCCGTCGGCAGTGCTCTGCGGGCACGACGAACATCGATAGAATTGCAAACACAAATGCTGCGACGAAATGTGCCGCTTCCACTCGTTTTTGGATCCAAACGTGCTGGTGCACCCGGCAAACGAAAAGGCGCAGGGGAACGGTCTCGTATGAGCGGCCGCCACGTGCTTGCGGAGCGATGAGGAATCCTTGAACGGCGCATGAGTGCAATGGTCGCATCGGACTTCCTGCTTCGGGGTCTGCTTCTGAAGCGGCTTCCTCGCCTTCGGTTTGGCAGAAGGGGTGCTGTATTCGGCCTCGTACAGACTCCCATCCATGCCTAACTCGATGCCTTCGGGTGGCGGGGAGCCAGGATCGCCAGGGTGCCGAACGGCAATGCTATCTCCTACCCGCGTTGCCTGGCGATCGAGTGTTGCCGGCGTATCATCTCCCATGTGTCGGACATGGCTTAGAGCCTTCAGCTGCTCCGCTGCCTCCTGCATTTCCGCCGAATCTTCCACCGCATGTTTAGGTCCAAGGGGAGAGGTCTGCCCCGGGCTAGCCTGAGAGAGTGCTGTTGTTGTAGGCACAGTGGTTGCCACCACCTGATTGAGATGGCCGCCCTGGCGTCGTGGCGCTTCTTTAAGAGAAGGATGGTGGCTAGAGTCCTCGCTCCGAAGAATGGAGGGGCTACGCTTGAGTGCATGGCCGTCCTCGGCGTCTCTACCGTCCAAAACACCGCTAGGGTGCGAGCTGACAAGCCGCTGATAGAGGTGGGTCATGTTGTGAGAGCTAATGTACCCCAGGAAACAGCAGACCTTGTCGTGCTGAACAATGTTCCAAACGCTGTGTGGCATCGAGATCAGCAGCATAGTGGGAGGGCCCAAGAACATCCCCTCGACAGTAATTTTTGACGCGGTAGGCGGCATGCTGTGCAGCCACTGGTTAAAGAAAGCCATGTCAGGGCTGGCGTCACCGACAAAGGTGGTGCACACCAGCACCCGCTGCTCGCCTAGGGTCAAGTCGAGGACCTCTTCTGGACTAAGAGTCGAATCCTCGGCCTTGCATCTCCAAGCATCTCGGGCATCGACATCGGCGGAGCGCGGCGGCGACTGGAGCTGAGTGGCCTTTGGATCTAGCGGAACTAAGACTATTCCCTGACCCTTCGCAGGTGTCAGGGTGAAAAAGGCCGGCGACCTCTCGGGTGTGGGGTTGGACTTGCTAGGCCCATTGGCTGACTTGACGAGTTCCTGTGCAGTCTCCTGTTGCCTCTGCTGCCGCAGGTCGTCGTAGAGTTTCTGTACTCCAAAGGGCCGGCCTGAGGTGCTGAGTTTCTGGAGCGTGTCTGCTAATGTGGCGGTGAAGGAGCGGGGCGCGGGTTCCAGCGAGCTCTGGTCAGGGGTATACGCAGCAATTGCTTGCTTCGCACCATGGCTGCCAGCCATGGGCGCATCACGGACGGCGCAGGAGTCGATCAAAAGAAGGATTTCAGACTGTGCGTTTTCGAACAAACAACGAACGCCGTCCCACCTCAACCTAGTGGCATCTTCGCGGGAGTTGCTAGACACAAGACGTCAGCACAGGTACAGGCCAGAACGCACGCACACGGGCTGTACGCACCAGGCCCAGTACAACTGGTTGTCGGGTCCGATATAACCGTGACCGGTATAGTATACTATCAGCAGGTGGTCTGGCTGAGCGTTATCGAGAAAAGAGGACATTCGAATCCCAAGCTTGGTGCTAGGATTTGGGACGGTAGGGATGGTCCATTTGTCGATGTTGTAGTGGTACCGGTCGCGGAACACCCTCTCCAGAGCCAACAAGTCCGGCTCAATTGACGTGTCCTCTTCCCATCGCAACATCAAGACAGACACATGAGTGTGCTTGGGTTGCAGGGCCTGCTGCTGGATGTGTATGGCGGCATCTTGGAGGTGACGGGCAAATGCTTCGAACTCATCACGCTCTGGCAATCGCGGGACCGCTTCGGTAGGCGGATAGTGTGGTGGGGGTATCTGGAAATATTTGTCAGTGCCGCGAACAACAGCAATACAAGGTGTGGAAACAAATCCACCCACTTGGTCCTGCGGGAAAGCATGTGCTGGAGGCTGTGCCTGAGTCTGCGGTGTTGGCGTGAGTGCCGGCGCGGCTGGAGGTTCGGGGACCTTAGGGGCCAGCCTCCTCCGCTTCGCGGACGGCTCCATGATCCGGAAACGCGGCTGGGAAAAGCGGCCTCGTGGTGTGGATGCCCGGAGAGCGGCGGGGAAAGGGGCGCGAGATGTTGGCCGGGGGCGTCGGAGTCGGAGTCGGAGAGGGGATCGCCGGGTTGCTGATGCCGCTGATTTCCTGCTCACGAAGGCGAAGAAAAATTACCGAAAAAATCGTAACAGGACAAATGAGGGTCGAATTGGTAGCAGAAAAGTGAAGAGACAGCAGCCAGCGAGGTGAGGCGTCGAGGCCGCACAGGGGGCGGGGGAGGCGGGATGGTGGGAAAGACACTTGCAGCATGGAGGTAAGGCTGTGCTGAGCTGCGTTGAACCACTCGGCTCTGAATTAGCCTTGTGGTATGGGATGGCACGGTCTGATTGGCCGGCTTGCACGAGTCGGCTTTCCTGTGCGCTGCACAAGGGGACGGAGCCGGCAAGAGGCAAGGAGGGGGAGCGGGGCTGACACTCTGCCTTGCGTCCACTCAGAGGCTGCCAAACGACACCGCGCACGAGCCATGTAGGATCAATGGCTCGGCTGGCCAGGATGAGCCTGGGAGTCTCGCATCCCACTTCCGCCCATTTTCATTTTCAGGCTTGTTGTTCTTCATCAATCGAACCGACATCCACCCTTGGATCTGGAAGTCAAGAGGTTGTTATGTTGCAAAGTCTCGCATATCCAACCACATCTCATCGTTGTATCTGGTTTCTCTACTTTTTTATTTCTTTCCCTTTTTTTCCTTTTCCGCAATCCGTTTTTCGTTTCCTGTCACTTTTCTTATTGCCAATGCTACATCCTCCTCGTGTTTCCTTGGCCAAACCCGGGCACCACCACTCCCCTACTTCGTCCCCGCTCGCTTCCGCATTCGATTGCAGCACAGGTGTTTTGACAGATGCACCATACGGTCAGGAGGGAGACGCTATTCACCTTGAACGGCAGCCCGATCATCTGCTCGCGTTGCATGTATGCGTTTCTGCCCAACCTTATTGCCATCGTCGTAGTCCATCCATGTCTCTGCTCTGTTTCGGGCCATTCGGGGTCGTTGATGGAAGACGAATCAGGCCACGAGGCGTGAGTCTGCCAGCGCTGCTGCAGCGATGCTGTTGCCGAGTCGTCTCATTGGAGACCGTCAGCCTTCTGCAGGTCACCTGCAATTACCATTGGCACAACTCAGCAAGCTCACCAGTTCATCGGGCAGCGCTCCATTCAGGAAACAAAAGAGGAGGTCCCTGACCGCTACTGGACCAGCCGCCATCACCGTCACCCATGGATTCCATATCTAGCACACTCTTGCATTCTCCACCCCATTCGCTCGCCCGGTGAGGGCAACGCTCGGCAAAGAACAACATCCGATCGCTCGGTGTCTAGCGCAGAACGGAAGTCGGCGCGCGGCTGGCTAGAGAGCCTCGGCGTCTTCCGCGTTAACTTGCTCAGTTGGGTGACAAAGCTCGCGAACCTTACCATCTCTGTTACTGCTGTATAATACTCGGCGCGGGGAGGGTTGTGTTCAACCCCCTCCGGAGTTTGGGGCTAGAGCGGGAAGACGATGTGGTCGGCCGACTCCACAGACTGCTACCCCAAAGTCCTTACTTCCCGGATTCAGGTTTCACCGCTGGTTGTCTTTGAGTTCGCAGTGTACGCGGCCGGTCTCTCAACTGCTCGAGACCATGCACCACCATGAGGAATGTGTCAGACAGTTGACACAGCCGGGGAACACCGGGAGGGCCACGGTGGCTAATGCTTCAAAACCGAACCGGCCGGTTGGCCATAGGCAAAGACGCCTCTTGCAAGAGTTCCGTGGTGCGGGCCCGAGTCACCAGGGCGATTGGAGTGAACAACCAAAACTTGAACATTCATGATTGCCCGGATGCCCGGGTGCGTATCCGGGATGAGCGATTTACCCCGGAGTGTGGCAACAGGGGCTAGCTTAGAAGTGCTAAGCCTTCTCGTCCCTCCTTTTCCCCCTTGCCCCTTTTGTTTACTTCAACGATATGCTAAAAAACAAACATTCACTCGGTGCCTGTCGATACCCTCGATTCCACTCGCAGTGTGTCATATGGGTATCAAATTGTGTACAATGCGCAAGGAGCTTCGGTTCGTTCAACACACAGCATTCCAACACCACCTTACCACAGCACGAGCCCGTTCGAGTGACGTATCTGTCCAGCAGCACGCAACTCGGCACCCCAAGCCTCCCTATCCATACAATCCCTTTCCCTCCTCCATATTCCTTCTCCTCCTCAACTAGCCGTCCTACTCAGCCTCCTCCATATTCCCTCCACCAGAAGAAGAACTCCCACTCCCCTCCCGCAACCACTCCCCCCTCTCCCCAGCTTCATCATTAGTACCATTCCCACCACCACTTCCGTTAGACGGACTCCCCGGCGTCGTCGTCGGCTCCCCCCCACCACCACCACCAGCCAACCACCGCTGCAACCGCAGCGCGGCATCCATCACCGCCCTCGCAATCCCCCAATTCTCCATCCCCATCTGAAACAGACTGATATTCAACAAGCCCTTGACAAACCGATCATGCGGCTGCACCGCCCGCCCGCTGCTGCCCACCATAGCCACCAGGATCCTAATAACCAACAATATCAGTCCAAATAATCCCTAATTCGGGGATGTCTCGGGAGCGACTCCTGAAACAAACAGCATTCATTCATTCATTCTGCTCCCCGAGACAGAGACAGCCATAAAGGGGGGGGAAGGAAGAAAGGAAGGAAGAATGAAAGGGGGCACGACGGATTTGACGTACCAGTTGAGCACGCCCAGCAGCGGCGTCCGCCACGTCGACAGCGGCACCCGCCAGGCGGTCGTCCACAGCCGGAGGAACTCGGCCGGCGTCACCACCTGGCTGAAGGGCTGGCGGTGCTTGATGGCGCGGCTGTAGAGGAGGGCGGCGAGGCGGATGGCTTGGTAGACGGGGTCTGGGCTGCTGCTGCTGCTGCCGGGTTGTTGGTCTGTGGTGTTGCGGTTGTTGTTGTTGCGAGGGGGTGGGGGTGGGGGTGAGGATCGCTCTTCTGGTGTTTGGCGCGACTGCTTTTGGTGGTGTTGCGGACGTTGGGGTTGGGCGGGACCACGGTTTGCTTGTTGTTGTTGGTGGTGGTGGTCTTCGCTTGGTTCGGGCATGGCTGGGGAATCCCGGCTGGGTGCTGCTGAGCTTGTTGTTGCTGGGGAGGGCCGTCGCGCGGCGGGTGAATCTTCCGGCAAACTCGAGATGCGCTCGTGGATCCAGGCTGACGTCGTGTGTACCTTCTGGAGCTCCTTCGCAGACGGATTTTCCGGGAGCGCGAGGACGGCGGCGAGGAGGAAGCGCATGTCGTCGAGAATGGAGGCGGCGGCGGGGTGGATGCGGAGGGCGGCGTCACACGACGAGAATCGTACGAGGGTGGAAATCAGAGGCGTGTTGAGGGCAAGGCGAAGGGGTATTTGTGAGTTGTCGCGGAACTCGAATTCGGGGCCCCCTCGCAGAAAGGGGGAGACTTCAAAGGATAGGGCGATCGCAACGTCGGCGCTAATCATCGTCAAACCGAGTCAGCATGCTATGTCACGGCTAGGTTCCGTCAGCGAGAGTGGAAAAAGGGGGCCCCACGATATGGCAAGCTTGCTTAGCAGCCCGTGCAGACCGAGTGTTCGGAATCCGCCTCGGGATTTGATCATCTCGCGCAATCCGCGTAAATGAGCGCGTAGATCGTTGGTATTTCCCCAGAGCCTGGATTGCCCCGTCAGCACCTTCTCCTTCCCTTCCAGCTAGCGTGCCAAAGACGACCCTGAAAGAACGTACCATTCATCCAGAATAAGCTGAAGTACTCCGGCTATCACCTCATCGCTCGACGAGATCTGAGACCGAATATGTTCGTTCAGGAGTTTGATCACATGCCCCTTGTGAGCCATGGCAACCGTTCTCTCGACATGGCCCGTGTCGGTAAGGAAGCAGGCGGCTGAATAGATGGCCACGTGTACCAACAGCTGCGAGTTGACACAATAAGGGACGTAGTACTTGATGTACGGGTTCGAAGCGTCCGGGTTTCCGTCCAGCGAGGCCGTGAAGTGGGATATAAACTTGACGACTGCGGCAAGGAGTCGGGTCAGTAAGCCTACCTACCTTAACTAAGTAACCCCTAAACACCAAAGTACAAGGAAGCTTGACTTACAAACCGACAATAGCTCGGTATTTTGCATTGGCTGTGGTGTTAGCGGCATCTGGACGAATGCTTGAGCCGGGTCCGCAAGCGGCCACGAAATGTTGCCGGTGGTTGGAGACACAGCCGGTACCAGAGTCCAGGCGCTATATCCTGCGGCCCAGTTGCTCGTGGCCCAGTTGCCTTGGTCCGGCCGGTGCGCATTCAGAGTCCTGATGGCATCGTGGACCTCGTCCGAGTGTGACGTGCAGCCCTCATCACAGGCAATGATGGACATGGCGAGGCTTTGCTGGTCGGTGCTCCAAGCATATTGCGAGGTTGAGGTTGATGTTGACGCCGGAGACTGGCCAAAGAAGTCGAACCCCGGCCATGTCGACATAAAAGCGCCTACATCTTCGCTGCTGCGTTCGAACTGTTGGTTCCAAGGGGACAGGAGCGGCGAGTGCTGAGGAACGGGATGTTGTTGTTGGAAGGTTTCGATATCAAAACCGCCGCTTCTCGTCAGGGCTGCGGGCGACAAGGAGACAGCAAAGGCCGGTCGTTGCGGCACTACTACCGGGCTTGGGCGCCTGTCCCTTTCCCAGGTAAGTAATCTGCTGCCGTCCAGCTTCGCGGTGGGTGTATGAGGTGATTGAAACATGGCACACCTGCTACTCGGCCTGTACTCGCATGCCGGTTGTGGAAACCGCCTCGCACAATTGCTGCACGGATGTCCCTGGTTGCACTATGAGACAGGCAGTGAGTTAGCATGGTGCTCGGTCTGGCGCTACAGGGTTCAGTAGGACGCACAGAAGTACACCGCTACCGTCCCCTGGTTGGTGTCCTCGCAGGCTTGTCTGCTGAGTCCGCTTCTGGACTTGGTCCGGGTACATAATCCGAGACAGATGACCAAGAGATTCAACTTTACCTTTTGTTTCCTCCGCCTGCACTCCCCGCACGATGTTGTCGTTCTCTCGGCACGTGGGGGACGTATCACGATGGCCTGCATTGGTTCGGACATGGCTCTGTTCGGGACAGCGAGGTTGACTGTCCCCGGGCGAGCCTGCATTGGACAGTGACCGTAGGGCTGGCTTATAAGGGGAGACTTGTGTATTTGGGACTCCAAAAATGATGGGAAGATCATGCAAAGCTTCGGATTTCGGACCCCTTTGGACTAGCGTGTAAGTCGTCGGCGGGTTCTGGCCCCCTGGAGACGGTCGGTGATTTAGAGGGGACGGGCAATCGTCAGGTCCCGCCGCTCGAGTTTGGGGGATGTGATGGATAAAAAAAAGCTTATTTTCTGGCCGGACGGGCGGGACATCGACAGGCAGGAGACGGCGCAGACCAGCCGGGGGCCCGGCTGGCTTTTAATTAGTAGGTAGTACCCAGTCAGATGGAGGACAGAAGTAGTATTTTTGGAACAGGGAAAGGGCAACGGCCAGGCAGCGGAAGGTGATTAGCTGGCATCATGCCTGACTTGAAGACTTCACTGCCGCAGAGTCGGGGGGTCACGTCACGGCACTTGTGTCGGAGGCGGTGCCGCTAGTTTGCTTTTCAAGGAGACCTTGTCCCCAAGCGGTGAGTGGCGCGCCTTCTCAGCGGCACCAATGCCAGACAGAGAAGCTGAGTCCCGGCCATCGGTTCTGCCAAGAAAGCCCAGTGGGAGAATGGCATTGCGGTCAAGATTTACCACAGACAAATACCAGTACTGTTGTCACCGGATCGGGCGAGCAATGCGGGTGTGGTAACACTAGCCTTTCGCTTCTTCCCCTGCGCGTCGAGCGGCATGGACCCGCCGAGCTGGGAATCCGGCGGAGGCGCCCGTTTGCCTGGGGTTTGGACAGTCCAGAATCCAGACCAGACAATCGAGGGTGGAGTGGTGGCGCCGGGATGGGAAACAACCGTGAAATGTCGCCGCCCCCTCTCCGGATCCATGTCCGTGGCATGATCATGTCGAGTGGGATGAGCGGGATGCAGGCCGGGGGGATCATCAGCAGTCAGACGGTGCTGCTCGACAAGATCATGGACCAATAGATACTCGGGGCCTCTGGCGCTCCAGAGTCTTGGGGCTGGTGCCGACGGGCTGAATACCGCGGTGGGCCGCAGTAAACCATTGCAGGGTTGCATGGCCCTCGTCTCAAGACACTGCAGCTGTGCCTGATTTTCGTCATCAAAGACATTGGACCGGTTGCTAGGCGAGGGTCGTGTCCCACGGCGTTGTCCGTCCCTTTTTCTCCTCGTCTCAATACCGTGTTTTGGATGCGATTTAAATCATCCCAGCCACCCGAGATGGCCGCTTAGCTTTAAGGAGCCGGGGATGGGCGAACTACCGGTAGTTTGAGTCTGTCGAAATAAAGTTGCCCGTTGGATCCAAGTGAGCATGCTGAAACGACACCGACAGGCTGGACCGCGCGTGAATTAGCGAGAAAGCTTGAAAGACCTGCTCCACCTACAGGGGGTCGGGCGCCAGGTCATTGGCTGGCTTGTCAGGTCCGCCAACAGAGCTCGGGGGCTAGATCGGGCGGCGGACAGGGAGTCAGGGGAGCGACCTGCAGCTCCGGATCACCACTAGTTCGGGATGGCTGCTCCCACCAGTCCACCACCAGTCAGTCCATGTTGCCGCGGCGTCGAGAGCGCCTTGGCTGAAAACGCAGCGCATACTTCGTAAAGGGTACAATATTCGATCCAAAGTCTATACAGAAAGATACACAGCCCCCTTGCCCTGCTATAATTGGTATCCAACAAAACACATCATCCAACTCCATACGCCTTCCTTGAAGTTCCTATACCCTTGTATCACCCTCCGTCCTTACACATAGAGACCGGATAATACATAACAAACATGGTCTGGATATCGTGTTCTCATAAAATCGTAAAAAAGAAAAGAAAAGAAATGCGGCCGTAGCCACGGTCATCACAGCCACCGCCTCCCCTCCGGGCGACGGCATCGCCTCGCATCTCTGGCGTGGCACGCACCACACTACCTCGCGCTGTAGTTCGGCTTCCTCGCCATATTTACCGCCGGCGGTGCGTCCTCGTCAAGAGGGTAGGGCAACAACACCGGGGCAGATGCCCGACCATAAGGCTGCTGGTGCTCCGGGAGCGGCGTCTTGGGGGGCAACGGCGGCGGCCCTGCCGGCGGCCCCACCCGCAATGGCAGCGGCTGCATCAACGGGTCCTCGAACCGCCTGGGGTGGTCGTCCGGCCTCACGATGGCGATCTTGTCGGTGCCCGCGGCAACGCGGTATTGTGATGGTGTCGGCGCATTGACCACCAGGCGGTCGGAGTCGTCAGCCGCAAACTCGTTTCGGATCGGGCTGGAGAGGCCGGAGGGCAGGGAAAGGCGGCCCGGCGGTGCTGGCGGAGGACCCGTGGGAGGCCCGGTGGGGTATGGTAGCTGGTTCATATTGGGCGAATGTCGCGGGGGCTCGCCTGAACTCCTTGGCGACGGTGTGGTGGCGCGCACCGGCAGCATGTCGTGGCCCGAGTCGTAGGACTGTCGGCTCGACGGGGTGTGGGGGGGAGAAAACACGGGTATGTCTCCCGGGAGCTCCACGGCGAAGGGCAGTGCTATGTCGGGCACCATTTGTGGCGCATCCAGGCCTGCTGCCAGGCTGAGGCGTTCCCACCTCTGTTTCGCAAAGTGGATCTTGGCCAGCTTTGCTGACACGCCCTGCACCATCCTCTGCTCCTCGGCCCTGGCAAGGTATCTCCTGGTGTTTGTGCTAATATCCGAAAGCCGGTGCCACTCGTTCATACCAAACTCGCCAACGCCAACCTCGACGTTCCACCGGTAGTAATTCTCGATGTTGACGCCCCGCTTCGCCAAGTATTCCCTCTTCATCAGTTCGTGGATCTTCTCGCAGCCCTCGATCTTTGCGATCAACTTCCTCCTCGCATCGGCAAAATCGCCCAGGAAGCCCTCATACCAGAGTGACGAATTCGAGTCGCTCCCCTTCGGCCGCTTTCCCGTGCCGACACTGACGAAAACGCCAACCTCGCGGCCCGGCCACTCATTCACCACCGCCTCGTCGAGCGCTGTTATGGAAGGGTTGAAGTTGCCGGGGCCATCGTCGTGAAACACGGATTGGCCGATCTGGATGGGCTTGAACGCAAGACCGATGGAGGAAGTGGCGCGCCCGGCCTCCCAGATCTTGCAGTCAAACTCGGGGGCCGGCTCTCGCCTGGAATCGTAGGAGCGCAGCATGGCCGGCGCTCCGCCTTTTGACGTCCCCTTGTACATGGCGGTAACAGCACTGGGAAAAAATAAGTCAGCTAACTACACAACGATCATCAAGAAGATACGGGGACGTATGCGCAAGCGCGCAAAGGAGAGAGACGCAAACTCACGTCTTGGTTCGGTTCTCTCGCTCATCGTACAGACGGGCATTGGGGTCGCCACCACGGGAAAATACCGGCCTGGCGGCCTGCGCGCTGGGGCTCCGCGCGCTGAAGCTGACGACGCTCGCGTTGCTGGTATGCCTCTTTGGGTGTGCGGCGCTCCAGCGCGACACGGGGCTCAGCAGGTTCATGCTTCCCGCGTCCGAGCCGTCATTCCCCTCCTTCTCGTAAATGGTGTGCTCCCTGACGCATTCCTTGATGGCTTCCTCCAGCTTTGTCGCCTTGAACAGGGTCGATCGGTAGGGAATGCCGGCGATGGTCTTGTCGGTCTCGAACACCATGCGGGTAAGGCGGACGTATAGTTCTTTGCATGTCTCGATATCGAGGCGTAAGCGGCCGAGCATCAGCGCGATGAGGCCGCCGGTGCCGGTGCCAACGATCAGGTCGAAGTGGTCGCATGGTTTGGGGATCTCGGATCGTCGGGGTGCTCGGCCTTCGGTTTCGACAAAGGTGCGGTGCATAAGCTCCTGGAGGATTATAAACATGGAGTAGCCGCGCACGCCGCCTCCATCTAGCGACGAGTTAGTATTTCGCAAGCAAGTCCTGGGGGCGCGGGGGCGACGTACCGAGCGATAGGATGCGCAGAGGCGGCCCCTTTGTGGTGTCCTTGCGTTTTAACCCGTTGGAATCCATATCCGTATCCATCGATACAAAATTTGTGCCGTCGAGAATGACGGCGGTTTCGAGGCGGGCTTCGATGTTGTGTGGGTACTGAGTGGAAGCCCTGGGGCGGCTCGGCGGGCGGGACCTGGAGCGCGGGCGATGATGTCGAGGGTTTTGCCGCGGGGAGGCTTGGCAAGGCGGCAGGGGAAACAACTTGAGTCCTTGACAAGAGGTGACGCAGAAACTTGGGCCGAACTGGCAGCGATCATCAACCTGGCAAAATTCTACAGTAGAAGTGGCAAGGCCACTTTGTGTGTGCAACCTGTGGGGATGCAGAAGTATATACGAAGGTAGGGGCCTGAAATAACAGCAGTGGGTCTGGTACCGACAGGGGTATC
>MU856969.1:47846-84730 GCA_033296705.1 Chaetomidium leptoderma | reverse complement strand
CGGTGCAACCCTAACCCTACTCTATCTATGACCTGTCACGGTCAGATCCGTGACAAAGGAGGAGGCTTAGAAAGATAAAAAGGAAGCTTTAGAAGTACTAGGAATAATAGATATAACACTCTAAAGCGTTTAGAAGTACTAGGAGTACTAGAAGTACTAGATAGATACGTAGAAGGCGCTAGAAGGTATTACGAACCTTATTATTATTTTTCTAGTTTCCCCTACGTAGGCTTAGCTAAGGGGGTATATTGGAAGATTTTAGTAGGTCCGCTTACCCGAGCACCGAAATAAGGGTGCCCGAGGTACCCGAGCTCCCGAATGTAGGCCCGAAGGCCTATATAACTTAGGGGCTCGGGTATAGAGATTTAAGGGTACAGGAGAGTACTATAGAACGCTCTCCTAGATATACAATACACAGATTTGACCACTTTTGACTATCACCACTGCTGTTGCTACTGCACTACGCTCTGTTTGACGATATTACTGCTCTGGGTGCTCATTCGGTCCATTTCCCTACTCCTCGCACTACTCCATTTTCGTACCTTGGCTATTAGTTTTCCAACAAGAAGTCCTCGGAGAAGGTGCACGAGGTGTAGCCTAACTTGGCAACGAGATCGTGCGTGTGGGGGTCTATGGATGCGTTGAAGGAATCGCCGCCGACAATTTGGTAGAGATGAGGCGACGGAATGGACCCGGGATTAACGAGGGGGTCCAGGCGTTCGACGACGAGTTGCGAGCATTGGAACCGGAGTATAGGCGGGATGTTGGCCATCGTAGGTATCACGGGGCGAAGGCTGGATACTCAAGGTCTGGCTGATGATCTCTGTTGTGCCGTGAAGAGGCAAGAAGCTATCATGGCCAGAGCTGGCGCTAATCTATGGATCGTTGGTGCCTAAGGCAGCCAATCTGAGTACGTGAGGGTTGGCCCCGTGACAGTAGGATCAAAGGGGCCGGGTCCGTCCTGGCTATAGACTCGACCCGCGTAGCTCAGGAGGCCGACCAGGCCGAAAACAAGAGGTTTCTAGTGTAGCATAATGAATAGCGCAGAGCTGATGGTGACTACCGAGTTAGGAGGCTTGCGTACCTTGGCGTAGTACAACCGCCCAGGTACTGTACATACTAGGTCTTTGGCTCCTAAATACTAGTACTTATGGTTCCCGCCACCACTTCAAACCAGATGCTCGTTGTGTAACATGACCTTCCAGCGCCCATTTTGGTATCTGATAAATTGCTTGTATATTAGGCCAAACCGTTTGAAGCTCTCGACCAATTAAATACGTGCCGTTCCTCGCCAAATCCCTCTATCTCCTACATGGAACGAAGGCCTATATATCCCTCTATCTCCTACATGGAACGAAGGCCTATATATTCGCAATGGCAAAATACAAAACTACGCAAGACATCAGCAGCCGTAAGCATCTGGCCAGGATTCGTCTCACGCACCTTAGTTAATTAACTAGACTGTTATTGCCACGCGTATACCGTACCGCAACCCGGACGGGGAAGCGCATTGACTCGGGTGGCGCCGCCTTGGGTTACTAGTAAGTAGTGGACGGAGGAGGCGGAAGCGGGAAATGGGGCGTAGGAATCATCCTAGAGGTAGTAACTTGGTCTGACGATATGGGCGGCGTAGTATTAACATAGTAGTAACAAGTCAAACATACCTCGAACTCACTTGCCCAGCAAAAGTCCTTCAACCACTTCGACGGCCTCCTCTGCCACGACTAGACCCTCGTTTCCTGGTCCAACTTCCCCTCTTCACTTAAGTTGCGTAGCCTCTCCCCCCACAACCGCCACCGTTCCTGCGTGAACCCATCCGCGTTCGGCCACAGGTCCGTCTCCCCGTCCAAGGCAGCCGCCCAATCCCCCCCGCAAATTTTTGCGGTCCGTCTCCCACAACCCCCTGGCTTTATGCCGCACCCGCGTGGCCGTCTCCCGGATATCCAGCACCCAGAGCTGCTCAGGCGACATGCGGTGCGCTCTGGGTTGACTGGGCTGGGGACCGGCCCCTTCTCGCTTCAGAACATCTTTCCCACGAGTTTGCCGCAGCAACGCGGTCGAAAAAGGGAATAAAGCGCAGGAAATAGTTGTCGCGATGGAGGGTTCCCTGGCACTCCATCCACTAGCGCAGCAATATTGAAAGCGCAGGAATGTGTCTCCCACAAGTGGGTGTTGATGTGCTGTTGGGCTGCTGGGCTTTAGTCTTTGATGAACCAGAGGGTTCAATGTTGCTGCGGCCCTGCCCCTTGCAGCGCGCCGTTCCTTTCCTTGAGACCTCCCTTCTGCATCGACTCGCCGTAGATGTTTGTCTTTCTGGTAATCAAGCCACCTGCAGTCTACTAGGCGCCTATCCGTTCCTCAGCTACAACCGGTACGTGAAGCCGCCCAAGTATCGTAGGGATGTCCTCCCATGACAGAGCGGGACCGAACATGTCAACATCACTAAGGATTTCTCGACCGAACCGGATTGATTCTACGAGCTCAACTATATTTGCAAGTCCATTGATAGGCAACAACCATCTCAAACAATATGCGCTACCAAGTACATTTCCCCGTCCTCTTTCAGATGCCGATCAAACCAAGGTAGTCTCGACTTTGGCCTTCTCGGTCTCCTCATCGGCCGAGTTGGAATGTGCCCTGTGCAGCCCGGAGCGGTTGGCAGCATCTCCAATGGAGCCCATTGACTGAGTCCAATGGAGCATGACTTTGTCTCCCGTGAACAGCTTGTCGATTTGCTCGAGAGACAGGTTCTGCGTCTCTGGGTAGAACAGGTAGATGAGCGGGATAAAGCAGAAGTTGAAGACACTGAAGTAGATGTAAGTCCGCCACTGGATGTTGGCGATGCTGACAGGAGTGATCTCGACAACGAGGAAGGTGAAGATCCAGTTTGATGCCGTAGCAAGGGCAGCAGCCTTGGTGCGGATCGCCAGAGGAGCGTACTCGGCAGGCACTAATCATCACAGATAAAGCGTCAGTAAACTCTGTAACAAGTCGAAGAGTATCTTTTCTGACACCGAGGGTTGACTTACACAGCCAGGGGATAGCGAGCAAGCCCACGGCAAAGAAGAAGTTGAACAGGAATAGCATGACGATAGCAACAATACCCGCAGCGGGGCTTCCGTTTGAAACTGTCCCGGCAAGTATGGCCATGCAAGCGCCCTGTCCCACGACAGCAAAAAGCATGAGTTTGCGACGTCCGAGGCGGTCAATGAGCCAAATGGGGATCAGAGAAGAGAGAAAGTAGGCAACACCGTTGAAGCCAGAAAGAAGTAGGGCAAGGTCGTGAGACATGCCAACCGACTGCTCGAAGATGACGGGTGCGTAATAGCTATGAAGATATTAGTTTAAGGGAGTAGATGAAACGAAAACCAAGTGACTTACGTGATGAGGTTGATGCCCGAGAGTTGCTGCATGAACTGGCCGCCGATGCCCAGCATGGTTCGATACAAGAACTTCTGGGGACCATTCGTGAGGAGTGCTTTGAAGCTTCCGCCCTGAGCCGCCAACCTTTCCTCCTCGATGGCGTATTCGATGTCGGAAATTTCCTGCTTGACAACCTCGTTGTTGGTATCTGTCTCCTTTGCGTTTGGCAGCAAAGCCCATAATACGTGGCGGGCCTTGTCCGTGTCACCGTGCGCCAGGAGCTGTCAAAACATTAGAGATCGCACTCGACGAAGGAAGGTAGATAGATATCTTTACCCAACGTGGAGATTCTGGGAGGAGCATGATGCCACCGAGAGTAAGAACGGCAAACAAGCATTGCAGAGCCAGGGGGAATCGGAACTGAACCGACGAGTCGTGGACATATGACATGCCGTAATCGACCCAGTACGCAGTCATGACTCCGAAAATATTGATAGCCAGCTCGATTGAAAGCTGCAACATAGATTAGCCTTTGCGTCGTGTTGCCGTGCTGACTTGCACTTACACCCTTGCCTCGCTTATCGGCTTGCATGAGTTCAGCGTGCCAAACAGCTATTCATAATCAGCGTGCGCAACAGTGTTGATAAAGTCGGACAACAACTTACGGATGGTACTCGTGTTCAAGCCATTACCCAGACCGGCGACAATGCGTCCAACGATCATATGAGCGATCCCATAAGCACATGCTTGCAGAGCACCGCCAATGCAGAGGATAGTGCAGCCCAGCATAATCGTCTTGCGACGACCAATCTTCTCTCCGATCAACAGAGCGATGATGGCGCCGAAGAAGCACCCAATCTCGTAGATGGCGACAACCGTGCCCTGCAGAGATGCGCTGCCGCCCCCACCGGCTGTGGTGTCAATCTCTGGGAACTGCGCAGTGAAGGCCCTTCCGGTCAGAAGACCGGACATGACACCCTGGTCATAACCAAAACTGTGACTAATCAGCGGGTGTATTCGTGGTGGAGTGGAAGAAGGGGTGCGCAAAGAAGATATCAAAATATGCAATGATGATGGCTTACAGCAAGAAACCAGCACCGGCTGTGGCCGTGATAGCCCATTGCAAGGGCCTGCCCGTTAGAATCGTCATCTTGAAGAACCCCCCAAAAATTGCCAAAATAGGTAAGGTGACAAGAGTGCGTTGCTTGACGCTGAAGGTGCCCGTGTTCTCGGCTCAATCATGAAAACCTCACGTGGGTTACAGTTGCAGTTTATATGTTCGAGGCACCTTGGGAGTCCGGCAATCCAATACCGGCATAGCGGAGTTCCATGGGAAATTGGCGGTTGCATTCTGACCCCAGAAAGTGTGGGATGGTGGAACCGATTTTCCACATGTGGAAAAGCCGGGGCCCCACGCGGGGTCCCCGCGTGAGGCCCTGGCAATGGGGCGGACGTAAAGGGCGCTTCGACTTGCCCTCTTGATCAATGTGGCACCCTTGGCCCTCCGGAGCAACCTGCCGAATTTTGGATTCGTCTGAGCCATGACTTGCCGAAACGGGACATTCCCACGCCAGCCACGCAGGTCTAGACTGCGACAACGGCGACGTGTACGATGCTTACTATCGTCAAACACGCGATAAGACGAAAAGGGGAAAGAGGTAAAATGGCACTAATAAGTGAGCTCTCGCAGATACCCGGGGCTATGCACCACCGCCAGTGGCTCCAAAGGTTCACTTCTCATTCCAAGTCAACTGGCAGACATCAAAAATGACGAGAGGTAATACACGACTGAGACTATGAAACAGTTGAACGGAATCACTGACGTGCATCTGTAGGGAAGCATTTCATCAACGGCACCGACGACCTTGTCGTGCGGTTGTTGCGAAGCTTGCTTGTAAACGACAAGTCTCTGCGGTTGATACCAGAGAAGAAAGGTTAGTAGCCTCACCCAAAGAAAGCTTTTTTCCGTACCAGTATGGACTGATGCCGACGGTTCCTGAATAGTGCTGTATCGGGAACAGCGCTCTGGCGAACGCAAAGTGATTGTCGTCTCGGGAGGGGGCTCGGGCCACGAGCCAGCACACGCGGGCTTTGTGGGCGAGGGCATGCTCGATGTCGCAGTTGCCGGCAATATCTTTGCATCGCCTTCTGCACCCCAAATTCTGGCCGGCATCCAGGCCCTCGATGCTCCGCTCGGGTAGGTTTCGAGACTTAGGTTCCTTGAAAAACAGTGGGAGAAAGTCCAACTAACGTTTGATATTCGGCAGAACCATCCTCATAACCAAGAACTACACGGGCGATAAGCTCAACTTTGGGCTGGCTGCAGAACAGGCCAAAGCCAATGGACGTGACGTTCGCATCGTGTTTGTCGAAGACGATGTGTCCATCAAGAGCAACGATTTGGTGGGCCGGCGCGGCCTGGCTGGCACCGTCTTTGTGCACAAGATTGCCGGCGCGGCTGCAGCTAAAGGGTATGTTTCCGACTTTTCCATTAGCAAGGGAATAGTATGCTCTAACACATGGGTCTGTCAGCTTGAGTCTTGATGAAGTGACGCGCGTCGCTCAGAAGACGACAAATTCGCTGGCAACTGTTGCCGTGAGTCTTGATCGATGCAGTGTTCCGCAACGGGAAGAACAGGAGGGCCTCGATCCTGATGCTGTTGAGTACGGCATGGGTATGTCTCATAACAGCATTGATGACAACGGATGAAGACAAGTTATTAATATTGGGCCTAAAACAGGTATCCATAACGAACCAGGAGCCGAGCGCAGCAAGGTCACCTCGCTACAAGAAACCGTGGCCAAGTTGCTCAGCATCCTGTTATTAGACCACGACCACTCTGCTACCTTTCGGTCAAGTGACGTAGCCGTCATGATCAACAACCTGGGTGGTCTGAGTGTTTTGGAGTTGCAAATCGTGGCAGATGAGATTCTTCGGCAACTCTGTAGTCAAATTCCCAACATTCGACGTGTCTTCATCGGTACCTTTGTCACTGCGCTGGACGGACCGGGCGTCTCTGTCACTCTGCTTGGGCTGGATTCTGAACTTGATGCGCTGCTTGTCGCGCCTACCACGGTCAACGCTTGGCCGAAATCTGCCTCTGGTTACTCCCAGGCAGAACTAGAGCGGCAGATTGTTCCGGCGCCTGTGAAGGCCAGTGATGTGGCCGAGAACAGTGCTGTTCCCAGACTACCACGTAAGAGACATCTAGCCGTTCTGGGCCGAAAAAGCAATGCTGACACGATAATCCGTCATAGTGCCGCGAGAACTGCTGCAGAATGTTATGTTGAGTGTGGCTCAAACAGTCTGGCAGGATGAGCCGCTTATGACCAAGTACGACACTATTGCCGGTGACGGAGATTGTGGAACAACGCTCCTAACCGGAGTCAAAGGTACGGGCCCTCTTACTTGATGAAGACGTCTTACTGGTATGTTAATGCACGTGCTGACCATGAGCAGCACTGGCTGCGTACGCGAAAGGAATATCGTCCGAGACGGTCGACCTAGCAGTAACCTTCCGACAGATCGCTTCAATCATCCAAGAGACCATGGGAGGCACATCCGGCGCAGTCTACGCCATCTTCTTCAACGCGGTTTCCAACTCCCTAGGCAAATCTGCTGTTGGCTCTCACCACCTAGCTCATTCCAAACTACTTGCGGAGGCCCTACAGCAGGGCCTGACCGAGCTGTGCAGGTACACCAGCGCGAGGGTGGGCTCGCGGACGATCATGGACGCCCTCATTCCCTTTGTCGAGACGCTGCACAAGAAGCCAGACAACCTCCAGGCAGCTGTTGCCGCCGCCAGCACCGGCGCAGAAAAGACCAGGCTCATGGACGCCAAGCTGGGGCGCGCAAGTTACGTTGCGAAGGAGCAGCTCAACTCGGAGAAGGAGGGGATTCCTGACCCGGGTGCGTTGGGCGTCGTGAGCATTCTAGAAGGTGTTGTTGCAGGTTTGTTACAGTCAGGTAGGTAGTAATAACTAATTCAGGTAGCGTTTCGATAGTCATGTTAATCGTCAAATCGGTGCACGAGTGACCAAAGTCGCGCATTATTTCCCCGCTCGGGACGAAAAGCAATTCCAGCGAACTTTGCCAAAGAAACGACTCGAGATTTTCCCCACCATCCAAAGTGAAAATCATCATGGCCACCCCGGAGAGAACACAATGGACCTATCGCCAACTCGTGCGACCGATCCCCCCCAAACTGAACCTCTCCAACATAGCTGCCACATCCGCATCACCACCATGCCCAACCTGCGGGCATTTCCTCCTCCGAGATCGCAGCAACGTCCGCGGCACATCAATTCCCGTAGGCGAATACCAAATCATCGACACGTTTCCTGATTTTCCAACCCTACAGATTTCTGCCGCCACTGCAGGATGCGCCCTCTGCGGGCTGCTGCGTAAGCTATCCTCGGCGCCTGGGGCACCAAAGCCCAACCGATGCTGGAGAGCGGCGTGACGCCAATGGCCGAAGAAGATGACAGCTACGAGCCGCTGTTTGCGGCAGCCTGGGACGGTGCGGTTCGGGTCCACCGCGCCCCGTTCCTCTTCAGGCCCTTTGGCGGGTCATTCCAGCACGAGCAAAAGTTTGCATGGAATGAGGTTGCGGGATCACTGGAGCAGGGGGATGGGCTTGTCGGTCAGATGTCGGTCGAGTTTGGTCCTGCGACGGAGCCGTTGGGTAAGGAGGATGAGCCGCTTGCTGGGGAAATGGGGACCGTGTTGCACTTCAAGGTGTACGATTATGTTGGCGCGTGAAGTTCCCCTCCCCCTTTCTTTGCGGTTGTTGCAATAAGTCGTGTTGGTATCTTACAGGGGACGCAGATGTTGAGTCGCCCCTTGCCGCATCGAGACGGAATCTTCCCAGCGTGCATGTGACAGATGAAGTCCATCCGACCGGCTTGATTCTGGCTCGGGACTCAAAATCGGGTCCGGCTTGGAGAAGGATAGGGGTCGCGACGATATTCGAACTTGGCTACCTTGTGTTGGATCCACCATTTCAACCGGACAGCTTTACTAACGTTGTAGTTGAGTAATGGGAAATATAGCCCGGTTTGTCGGTGGCACTCCCCAGAGTCTTTCACTCTTACTGTCTTTGGTCATATCCCGGTGACCCGGTCTCAATGTAATAAGCATCAAAATCACACGGCTATTATGGCCTGATCAATTAAGCGTTTTCAACGGGAGTACCGTCATTTGATGGTGTACTAGGTGCCTGGGTAAGGTTTTGGAACTCCCTAGTAGTAAAACAAAACAAAGTTCGACCTAACTAGAGTAATCTGTAGTTCTCTAGCGCAAGAGAAGTTGGTGTGCTGACAAAAAGCTCCGACCATCGGGGAAGAGTGGCGGCATCTGCAAAAGCGGGTCCGAGGAGGTCCTGGCCCCTGAAATTCCAGTCAAGTTCCCCGGCTGGACCCGGCAGGCTTCCTGCCCCTTGTCTGGCCCGGGGGACATGAATGCGCGAGACACCACCTGACCTGTGCAAGCAGCACGTATCCGAGATGGCGGAATTACCTCGCCGAGACGGCTCTGACGATCAACTTGAAGCACGAAATGCAGCGAAACTCGGCACAACTGCGAGGAAGAAGGCGCGAACGCGGACTGGCTGTTGGAACTGCAGACGCAGGCGGAAGAAGTGTCAGTGATTCTGTTCAGAAACCGTGACCCTGCTCATACTCACACGCATCTGGCAATTAGGCAACGAGCGCCGACCCATCTGTAACAATTGTTACCAAAAGGGCGATGCTTGCGAATGGGGTATCAGGCTCTCCTTTCGCGACGAGAACGTGCAAACCATTTCCCAGAACCACCCTTCGATGCGCCAGGACACGACGTCAAGAGGAGATGGCCGTATTGAGGTGCGGATTGTGACTTTTGCATCTTTCTATCCTTAGCGGCCCAGATTGGGATCTTGACTGACCGATTACGTTACCAAGGTCGTTGACATCACGAATGAAGTGATCCGAGACTACTGGAGTGAGGTCAACGCGACTGAGTCTCTTGATCAGCATCTCAGCGACAACAGCATGACAAATAGGCACAGGGACTACAGCAGCGACAGCGGCAACAGGAGTACCTTCCACCACCACAGGAATGGTGACTTCAATACGTCAAGCAGGAACAGGATGGCCTCGAGGCTGCGGGACCCTGACGACATTATGCCGGTACCCATGGAAATATCCGGGAGTGCAATGACCTCTGGCTTTGCTGAACCGAACGGCGACATCCCTGCGAGTTTACACACGCCACACTCATACGACCTTGTCCCGTTGGCAGCCGTGCAACTCCTGGACCTGGGCGCGGGGCCCACCTCTGCGATGTCGCCAATGATGGATGCTCCGACGCCGCAAACACATATTCGAAGCCAGCTGCTGCCGCCGCTTGCTCACGTAGAAAGCGATATCCCCGAGGCGGCCGGGATATCTCCAGAACAGCTGTTTGCCGACGACGGCATCTTCCTGCCCGGCTCTGCCTACCTCGAGCTCCATTCCGCCCTACGCAACCACATATTCGACACTGCGCGCTCTACTTATTCAAGCAGGTGGCCCACGCCGAGTCTTGCCGAGGGAGGTGTGGACGAGGTGCTCGAAGTTCGTACACAGCAGACCAGCCACATCGCGCCGGATGCGGGCGGCGGCCAGACAGAACAGACTGCTCAGTCGTCAGATACAACGCCCAGACTCATCGAGCTTACGAATCAGGAAGAGTACGTGCTATGGAAGAACTGGGTGGATGAAATCGCACCGTGGGTACGTTATCATTGCCTCCGTCTATGCTCTCTTTCGTATCAAAACTGGAAATCTAACTCGGCGCCTGCAGCTCGACAAGTTCGACAAGGAATGCCACTTCCAGCAGAACCTGACGGGGCTGGCAAAGGTGCATCCCCATCTACGATTCTCCATGCTCGCCCTATCCGCGCGCCAGTTGGAGAGGAAACATCCGGACCGCTCTTCGTCGGCCAGCCTGGCGCTATACCAGGAGGCCGTCCATCAGCTCGTGCCGCAGCTGCAGACAAAGCTGACCGACGTTGTCGCATCATGCGTTGTTCTATGTGTTCTAGAGATGATGAACTGTGAGTATAACCATACCACTCAGGAAGGATGCCGCTGAAAGGTTGAAAACAGGTTCGCCTCAGATGTGGCGTCGCCATTTGGACGGTTGTGCCTGTCTGATTCAGTCCCTTGGTATCAACGGGTTCTCTGGAGGCCTGGAGCAAGCTTTGTTTTGGTGCTTTGCTCGAATGGGTGCGCAACGCCATATTTCCTTAACCTCCCTACGGTCCAAGCCGATGAAAATGACTCGCTAATCAATGCAACCGAAAGACGTCTGCGGTGGCCTCATCTCGTCTGAATCAACGCTCATCCCCTCGGCAAGCTGGACGCCGAAGTTGTCGCTGGCGGATGCGGTGAACCTCTTCCGGACGACGCCAGGCTCCGACATGTACGCCAACTTCGCCCTCTTCCTCTGCGCGCAGGCGCTAGAACTGTTTGCGTGCGACGACTCAGACACCGAGTTCACCCGGCGTTGGAATGAATTGTTTGCGCACATGGAGGGATGGTACATGCAGCGACCGCCAGAGATGCGGTCCATCCTGAGCCAGCCAGCCGCCACCGAGAACGACCCTTCCGCATCTCCCTTCCCGACCTTACTATTCTCCAACGCGCCCGCCATCTCCGGGAACCAGCTCTACCACACCGCGGCGCTACTGATGCTGCAGAAGAAGCCCCGCCGCGCGGTCCTGCCGCTAAAGATTCGCCCCATCCTGTGGCACGCGCGGAGGATATGTGCTATATCCATCTCCAACACGCACCACGGCTGTTGGACAAACTGTGTCCAGCCGTTGTGGATTGCCGGCCAGGTCATGTCGCACCATGCCGAGCACCGGGCGATACTAGAGACGTACGAGAGGATCGAGAAAGAGACGGGTTGGGGAGCCAACTGGAGGGCGGAGGACTTGAAGGCGCATTGGGGACGGCTGGACGAGGGTTGATTTGAAACAGTGGCATTTCTCATTACACGCTATCTACCTCAGATCCTCAGATGTAAACAAGCAAATTTAAATCACGCAGAGGCGCAATGCCCTCCATCAACCCTCAAATCAGCACCCGTCATAAACGAACTCCCGGCTCCCAGCAGGAAGATAGCAGGGGCCTTGAAGTCCTCAGGCGCGCCCAGCCGGTTCAGCAGCGCACCCGCCATCCAGATCTTCTCCAGCTCGGGCGCCGTGGCCAGCAAGTCGTCTGTCATGGCGGTACGGATATAGCCGGGGGACAGGGTATTGATTCGGATGCCGTACTGGCCCCATTCTTGCGCGAGCGACCGGCACATTTGCTGGACTGCTGCCTTGCTGGTGTTGTAGGCGGTGCAGGTCAGGCCCTGGAGCGGAGAGTGGCTTGTCAGCAACGGGAAGCGACGGAGCGGAACATGAACTTAAGAGCGGGACATTGACTCAACTCACCCGATTCGCTATCTGCCCCGACATGGACGCAATCAAAATTAGACTCCCGCGCACCCCGTTCTTGACCAGGATCCGGGCGGTATGCTTGGCCGTAAGGAACGTGCCGGTGACATTCACCCGCTGGATTCTCTCAAAGTCGGCCGCCGGGTAGTCGATGGCGGGCACCTTTTGCTGGATGCCGGCACAGGCGACGCAGCCGTACAACGGCGCCCCTTGCGCAGCCGCCTCGGCGTCTATCTCGTCAAAGACCTTCGTCAACGCCTCCTCGTCTGTCACGTCCACCCTGCGGTAGGAAAGTCCCAGGTTGGATGCCTTGGAGATCTTTTGCAGTGCTGCCCACTCGGCTGCCGCGGGCTCGGGCAGGATGTCGAGGCAGGCGACGTGGCCGCCGGCTTCGAGCACGGCACCGGCGAGTGTGATGCCGAGGCCGCGGCCCCCGCCGGTGATGGCTACGGTCTTGTTGGCGAGCGAGAACAGGGCGGCGTGGGAGGCGTTCGCGGGTGTTTGTTGTGATTCGGGGACGACGGCTGGCAGTGCCAGGTCGGCGACGGCGGGTGTTGGGGTTGAGGGTGACATTTTCGGCGCTTACGTTTGGCAGTCGGGGAGATTATTCCAAAAGGGATTTAGTGAGCCAACGGGAGGGACGTCCAAAGGAACGCGCAGGTTTTGTTATAGGGCATCATTTGCACCATTGCATGACGGGACTCCGAATAGGCAGTTTTGGTGTAAGTGGGTTCGGGGGCGATTGACTGCATGATGAAGAAAGTGGAAGCGACGGCAGGTCGAAGCGCACGTTTCGGACTGTGAAGTCCAGGTTCCCACGCCGAAGAGCTTGATGCTAATTAGGGAAGTGGACTCTCGGTAATTAGCGTTGGCGCTGGCCCCGCGGTTCCTGTAGTCGGCAGATGTTCGCACTTCGCAGTCGTTCCATTGCAAAGTTCCGGATCTGCGGTGGCGCATGGATCAACGAGCTTTTTTTCGAGTCTTGTGGGGCGAATCGCGTTGCAAAAATCTTTCCATGGAAGCCGCCAGCAGGCGAACTTGGCGTGTGGGGCGAATGTGCGCTTAGAGCTTCCCCAACACCTGAACAGGAAGCTCGAGGCGTCATTTCTCATCGCGAGCGTGAAGCGCATGAAGGTGAGACCCGAAAAAGAGTGTTAAAGGGAACAGTATCGAGACGGCAGAAAATGAATTTCTGCGAAAGAATCAATCCAAGCCAAATCGAACAAAATGGCTCCATCAGCAGTGACTTCAAGTTGTGTGAGCGCCGCGGCGCTTGACCACCTCCCCGTGAAGTTGGCCGGCAAGGCCCCGGGCCAGAATGGCACCACCAACGGCCTCCAGCTCAGAGATGTCCATACGACGAGTCTCGTCCTGCGTACCTTCAGATGCCTCATTGCCGACCTCTGCGAGCAGTTCAAGGGCGGCCACCCGGGGTAAGTCACCAACGGTCCGACTGTGATCAACTTAACTCTGGGTGGCTCATGTTAGTGTTACTGACGCATCACTTATAGGGGAGCCATGGGGATGGCGGCAATCGGAGTGGCGCTGTGGAAGTATGTGATGCGCTACTCTCCAGAAAACCCAAACTTCTTTAACCGCGATCGATTTGTGCTTTCAAACGGTAAGCCGACGCCAACCTTTGCTCAATTTCGAACCCGATTGAAGACTTTGCTGACACGCGAGCCTTGAACAGGCCACACCTGCTTATGGCAGTACACATTCATGCATCTTGTCGGCTATAAGAACATGACCCTCGACCAGCTCAAGTCATACCACTCCACACGGACCGACTCAATATGCCCCGGGCATCCAGAGATCGAGCATGAAGGCATCGAGGTGACCACAGGGCCGCTCGGCCAGGGCATCGCCAACGCGGTTGGCCTGGCCATGGCTACCAAGAACTTGGCGGCCACTTACAATAAGCCAGGCTTTGAGCTAGTCAACAACAAAACGTGGTGCATGATTGGCGACGCCTGTCTGCAGGAGGGTGTCGCACTCGAAGCCATCTCGCTTGCGGGCCACTGGAGGCTCGACAACCTGATCGTCATGTACGACAACAACCAGGTTACGTGCGACGGCTCAGTCGACCTCGCCAATACGGAGGATGTCAACGCCAAGATGACTGCCTCGGGGTGGGAGGTACTCGAGGTCGCCGACGGAGACAACAATGTCGAGGCCATCGTCGCCGCCCTCGTTACGGCCCGCTCGAGCAACAGTGGCAAACCCGTCTTTGTCAACATCAAGACCACTATTGGTGTTGGCAGCAAGGTCGCCGGTGACGCCAAAGCCCATGGCGCTGCATTTGGCGCTGAAGAGGTTGCCAATATCAAGAAGGCCTCGGGCTTTGACCCGGAAAAGCACTTCGTCGTCTCTGACACCGTCTACGACTTTTTCGGCGAGATCAAGAGCCGCGGCCGCCACCTTGAGAGCGAGTGGCGTGAACTTGTGTCTGACTACGGCAACGCGTATCCGGACTTGGCCTATGAGTTCGCGCTCCGCGTCAAGGGGCAGTTTACTAAAGACTGGGCCAACATCATCCCTGCTAAGGAGGACCTCCCTACGGCGCCTACCGCCTCGAGAAAGTCGGCCGGCCTGGTGTGCAATCCCCTGGCTGAAAGGTTGAAAACTTTCATGGTCGGGACAGCCGACCTGTCACCGTCTGTCAACATGATCTGGAGGGACAAGGTTGATTTCCAGCATGTGAGTTGTTTTACCGAAAGAGGCTGGTGCGATGCCGAGTTAAGATTGCTGACATTTAATATACAGCCCGATCTCCGCCCTACCTGCGGCATTACTGGTGACTATACCGGCCGTTACATCCACTGGGGGATCAGGGAACATGCGATGGCTGCCATCTCCAACGGTCTCGCTGCGTTCAACAAGGGCACGATTCTCCCAGTTACGTCCTCCTTCTTCATGTTCTACTTGGTAAGTCCTTGCAAGCCACCAGGCCCCTTCCTGACAGAGATCACACCATAATCTAACGAGCACCCTCCCCCCCTACAGTACGCAGCCCCTGCAGTCCGCATGGGCGCCCTCCAGCGTCTCCAAGCGATCCACATCGCCACGCACGACAGCATCGGCACAGGCGAGGACGGCCCCACGCACCAGCCGATCGAACTAGCAGCCCTCTACCGCGCCATGCCAAACCTGCTCTACATGCGGCCCGCCGACAGCGAGGAAACAGCAGGCGCCTTCATGACCGCGCTGTCCGCAACCGACACGCCGAGCATCCTCTCCCTGTCCCGGCAGAACTTGACACAGTACCCGCAATACTCGCGCCGCGACGGCGTGGCCAGGGGAGCGTACGTGTTCATTGAGCAGGAGGACGCAGACGTTACTCTGATTGGTGTTGGCTCCGAGATGAGCTTCGCCGTGCGCGCGCGGGATGTGCTTCTTGAGAGGTTCAACCTCAAAGCAAGGGTTGTCAGTTTTCCCTGCCAGCGGCTGTTTGAGAGGCAGCCGAGGGAGTACAAGGCCGAGGTGCTGCAGTACCGTGCCGGGATTCCGCGGGTCGTGATCGAGGCGTATGCGGTCAATGGGTGGGAGCGGTATGCGGATGCTGGGTATTCGATGAGTTCGTTTGGACACTCGCTGCCGGGCGCTGCGGCGTACAAGTATTTTGGATATGATGATGAGGTTATAGCGGAGCGGGTTAGTGCCTTTGTTGGGGAGGTGAAGAGGGAGGGGATGGAAAGCATTCGGGGGGAGTTTAGGGATTTGAATGTCAGCGAGCATTGAGATGCGGAGAGGACTGTGTAATGATCAATGAGAAAAGGGCGTTGGATGGATAATCGCGTAGGTCAGGCAATCGCAGGGTTGAGTTGCAATATCGCTAAGTGGTAACAACCTAGCAAAAGCATCTGTCGGAGACGGGCGCGACTCGGAGAGACATAGGCACCCGTGACAGCATCCTCAATTACAAACACGATGCGAACGTCGTCCCCCGGGCTGTAGCTGCCGGATTGGTCACGGACCTGAGCATGATGGACAAAAGTAGTAATTAGGAACACCACGCCGCATTTTCACCGTGCTTCCCCTCCATCGAAGACATCGGAGAAACAACTCTCCACCACGTACAATGCGAAGCAGTCCATCGCGCGGAGGCTCTAACTTCTTGTAGTCTCGATATCTCCGGAAGCCAAGCGAAGCCAAGCCCGCAAACGTTCTGTCGATGAATTACCCGGTCCAATGCCATTTCGTTAAGATCATCCCAACTTGTGATAGGCGCGGCTACCACAGTAGGTTGCATTGTTGACATCGACGGAAAGGGGGCCGCACCGGCGCACTTGTTCGATTCGGAGGTCTCCGGAGGGCACTCCGTTAAACAACCAAAGTACATAAGGTAATGGACAAGGCGTCCCTTGACGGTTAACGATCTTGTCATCGACTACTTGTCCGCTTCTACGTGCAGCCTTGCTTGGAGATCAACAATCATGCATACTCTTGCGTTCGTGCTCGCTATCGCCCCCGCGGCTGTGGTTGCCCAATCCCCTCTGTGGAACCAGTGTATGGGATAGCTTTCTTCCATCATCGCCGCTATGCTAACTGCCTTTTTCACAATAGGTGGCGGCCAAGGCTGGACGGGTCCGACGACCTGCGTTTCTGGCGCAGTATGCCAAAAGAGCAAGTAAGTAGTAACCTCTCTCTCGAGTAGAGTCGGAGTTGCTCTTTTTCCCAAAAGTCATTGCTAACAAGTCTTCCTAGTGACTGGTACTCCCAGTGTGTGCCCGGATCAGGTAACCCTCCTCAAGTAACTACGACCGGGAGTACTCCTGCCCCTACCGGCGGCGGCAGCAACGGTGGAAGTGGCCTACACGACAAGTTCAAGGCCAAGGGGAAGCTCTACTTCGGAACTGAGATCGACCACTACCATCTCAACAACAATCCGTTGACCACCATCGTCAAGAACAGCTTTGGACAAGTCACCGCCGAGAACAGCATGAAGTGGGATGCCATTGAACGTGAGTGTTTTTTTCCCTCTTCCTGAAATGAGCTGGTAGAGGCTAACTTGTACATTATAGCGAGCCGCAATCAATTCTCCTTCTCTAACGCTGACGCCGTTGTCAACTTTGCTCAAGCCAACGGCAAGCTCATCCGTGGCCACACCCTCCTGTGGCACGCTCAGTTGCCGCAGTGGGTGCAGAACATCAACGACCGCAACACCTTGACTCAGGTTATCCAGAACCATGTCACCACCATGGTCACGCGCTACAAGGGCAAGATCGTCCAGTGGGATGTCGTCAACGAGATCTTTGCGGAAGACGGCTCGCTCCGCGACAGCGTCTTTAGCCGCGTTCTCGGCGAGGACTTTGTCGGTATCGCCTTCCGCGCGGCGCGTGCCGCTGATCCTGCCGCCAAGCTCTACATCAACGACTACAACCTCGACATTGCCAACTACGCTAAAGTCACCCGGGGCATGGTCGAAAAGGTTAACAAGTGGCTCGGTCAGGGTATTCCGATCGACGGCATCGGCTCCCAGGGCCACTTGGCCGCCCCCGGCGGATGGAACCCTGCCTCTGGTGTTCCCGCTGCCCTGAGGGCTCTCGCTGCGTCCAACGTCAAGGAGATTGCCATCACCGAGCTCGACATCTCCGGTGCCGCCGCCAACGATTACCTCACTGTCATGAACGCCTGTCTCCAGGTCTCAAAGTGTGTTGGAATAACCGTCTGGGGAGTCTCGGACAAGGACAGCTGGAGGTCGAGTGATAACCCGCTCCTCTTTGACCGCAACTACCAGCCAAAGGCAGCATACAATACCTTGGTCAATGCCCTGTAAAGGATGATTGTTAGGCAGGCGACACAGAGGCAAAGGAATTGTGTGGGCGGCACGAAGAGGGCGGTCTGTAAAGAGTACCACGTGCAACAATAATTCTATTGTCTATTTGTCGTGATCTTGGTATGATTCAACTATGGCACTGCCCCTTTTACCTCATTTCTGCGGTGTCTCCATGTGATCATCCTGGTTCGTGTTTGCGCCTGTAGATTACTACCAGGTAGGTAACCCCTTATTGATGCGAGAGTCGATGGCTTGGCAGAAGAAGTACGCCAAGTTGCCACCGCCATCGATTCGCTCCAGCTCGTCGAAGACGAAGAAACAGTAGCACAGTGCCACAGACCGCTTACTACCTATACAAGATTGATCACTCGCTCTTTAAACGCACCCTCCCCGAACATCGCCCCTCGCACGATTGAAACTGCCACGCCTCAAATATTCGACGAGAGCCCTGGTTGGATCTTCTCGACAATAGAGAGAAGTTCATCAAAAAAGATCTTTTGGACCTGCTGTCCCCACTGTCCTGTAACATGGCACGCCGGACTGCCCAAACGTATTAGTGTTTAATCCTTTTACCCACCAGGAGACATAAATTTTGGGAAAAGAAAGGAAACTTACTCTTGAACATGGCAGTTGGTCAGGTACTGACCGTTGCTCTCCTCGCCAGCAAACAAGCCGTGATACAAGGTGCGACTGCCCTCTTCAGTGGTGCGGGCCAGGAGTTTTTCGGCCATTCTCAAGCCAAGTCCGTCCTTGGTCTCCCTGGTCAGGTTGGATATGCAGTAGCTTGGGTTCGGCGTGTTGACGATGAAGAGTCCCTTGCTGGAGGCCTTGCATCTGCCTGCTAGCTCACGCACAGCGTAGAGGACAAGGAGCTTGCTGAGGGGATAACGTCCGGCCATGTCGGCCTTGTCCGGATCGTCGAGCCGAGCAATGATGTCTGCAACTGGACTGCTGTCCAGCTCTCCCAACGGAGCCAGGTAATGCAACGCGCTGTTTGGGATGACGAATCGGCACGGCCACCCCGTCTGTCTCCAAGATTCCCTCATTTTGGGCATGAGAAGGAGGCAGAGTAAAAACGTACTGATGACGTTGACGTTCAGTGTCTTTTCGTGGCCTTCGCTGAAGCTGTACTTGCTGGTCATAATGCCTGCATTTGCTAGCACGCCGTCGACCCGCGGAAGCTCAGAGACACGACTCGCAAATGTCTTGACGGAATCGTAGCTGTCCATGTCGAGAAGCCAAACTTCCACACTAGCTTCGTCCCGGCCAGTGGAAGCGAGCAGGTCTTGTTTGGCTTGCTGCCCTTTGTCCAGATTCCGCACAGCCATGATCAACTTGCCGAGCCCAAGGCGTAACAAATGTCGACCAGTCTCAAGCCCGAGACCAGTGTTCGACCCTGTCACAATGATGATTTGCCGCGACAATTCCGGGTTTGCATGTGGGGCAGGCAGCTTGACGAAGAGGTTGGAGAGCACCGTGGAGCTAGCTCCGTGAAGTGCCGAGAGGACGGGCATGATGAGTTTGGATGTTGGTGAGACTTATAAGTCTCGAAAGAGGCACCTTAGGCAACGTGGTAAATAGGGAGGGAAGTGTCTTAAGAGGCAGGTGGGAAAAGTCTGAAGAGTGAGGTGTAAAGAATCCCAAAAAGAGGGTTGGGCAGCGGTTCACTTATATAGATGACGGATTTTACTGCTAGTGTAAGGGAGCTGAACGGTTCATTTCTTGCACTGCGCCAAGACGAGGCGGATTTAAAATATCCGCTCTCCTTGAGCTCAATGGTTTATTTCTTCAGTGAGTTAAGACCAGGTGGATTTAAAATCTCCGCCAGTTCTTCATTGGAACTACCACAAATAGAGCAGGGACGCTCATTGGGCCAGTAACACGCTGACAGCCCCACGGGGATAATGGCGGGGATAATATCTCCGCCAGCTCCGCCCCGCCGCGGACTGCCTTTTCGATGCTCGACTGAAGTTACTGAACAGCTGCTCTGTCTGACAAGGAATAGGACCCCGAAAAGAAGTCTTACATTTGCGCACTGCTCCCATTGTTGCCGTTTGTAATGGACGGCGCTCCCAGGAGGGTAGAGAAACGGAATAGACCGCCGTTGTCTTGCGAACCGTGTCGCGCCCGCAAGTGAGTCCAAAGTTCAAATAAATCTTCGTCTGACGCTGATCACTTCATCGTGGTAGGTCAAAGTGCAATCGTGCTTCACCTTGCGACAGCTGCGTCAAGCGGCATCAGCCATCCTCGTGCCACTATGTGTCAAATGTTCGGCGCAGCGAAGCCAGCTCCTCCAAGAAGAGTAACCTTGCAGACCGTCTGAGGAGCCTGGAGGCCTTGGTCTCTTCTTTTGCGGCCCAGGACACTGGCGTCCAACAGCGAGAGCCAACCGATGGCGACAGTTCAATCAATGACCAGAGGCCTCGCGTTGAACCGGGCAAGGAATTATCTCCTCCACTCGGGTCAAGGCCGACTACCAGCAGCCAGGGCCAAAGCCAAACGGGCGCGAACCCCGAAACACCCCGCATACGGCAGACCCACGACGGCCATGTCAACTTCATCGACTCCAGTCACTGGCTGTCAATCTTGGAAGACATCAGGGAAGTGCGTGAGCACCTTTCGCCAGAAGGTGGCTTTTTGCAGCAAGACGTGCCGAGCAGCAGCGGGGCCACCTGGGGGCCTGAACTCCCCGAGATCAGCTCCGTGCTAGGTCTGCGCGCTAGCATAAGTCTCGAGAACATTCTTGCCTCTTTACCACCTCGGCCTGTGTGCGACAGGTTACTGTCTCATTATTTCAACTCTAGGTTTCAGGTTCTAGGTACGTATCACTGACATGCTAGCATGATGACAACTAACGTAACACTTATCCAAGGCATTATCCACCGATTGGAGTTCCAAAACGAAGTAATAAGAATGTATTCCCGAAACAGAGCAGTGAGGCTAACGCACGAATTATAGTATGAAAGCTTTTGGGAGCAACCGTCTCAACCACCGCCTCTTTGGATCGCCCTTCTCTTTTCTGTGCTCGGCATGGCAGCAATCCTGCTTCGGCTTCCAAGAGCCCATGAACAAGACAACGGATCACTCCCTTCTGTGAGAACACTCCAGCAGAGGACAGCAGAATGCCTGATCCTCGGGAGATTTGCTACAGCCAACGCCCACGCACTAGAGGCGTTTGTTCTTCACGTCCAAAGCCGTTTCTTGAGCGAGGGAAACTCTGCTGGTACACTTGTGCACCTCTGGTTTGAGATGGGGACGATAATTCGCCTAGCGTTTCGGATGGGCTACCACCGCGACCCAAGCGAGATGCCCGGCATTACTCCTTTCCAAGGTGAGATGCGGCGGCGCGTGTGGGTGAATATCTTTCAGGTGGATGCTCTGATGTCTTTTCAGATGGGGTTTCCCAGCATGATATCGACAGAGTATTGTGATGCTCGACCGCCAAGCAACTTGGAGGATTCGGATTTCCGTGCCGAGACAGATTTACTGCCGCCATCGCGGCCTCTTACCTACGATACTCCCATTGTTTACATCATTGCCAAGGCCAGCGTGATGGGGATGTTCAAGAAGATCGTTGCACACACACAATCCCTTGCTTCTCCGACCTATGACAGGACGATATCGCTCGATCTCGAGCTGAGGGATGCGTACAGCAGGGTTCCGGACATTTTACAACGAAGAGACGTTGGCCGCTGCTTCTTGGATACCTCGACTCGCATTATTGAGCGATGCAACATTGAGCTCCTCTATCTGAAAAGCACCATCATCCTTCACCGACGATTCGTCAACTACGAGCCAGCGACTCCGAGCTTGGAAACATCTCGGCGCGCCTGCGCGGAAGCGGCTCTGGACATACTCGCTCGGCAGGCAGACTTGTCCCAGGCATCTCAACCAGGTGGCCGGCTGTACGAGGACCGGTGGATGCTAGCGTCCTTGATGGTGCACGACTTCTTGCTGGCCGCCATGGTGCTCTGTTTGGATCTGTCCGTCCGTTTGCGATTCAACAGCACAGCGGAAGATCTTGCCAGTCGGGCTTACATGGCTCTCCACACGTCCCGACAGGTCTGGGCAGCAACCAGTTCTCTTTCTCCAGAGGCGCACACTGCGGCTTTTGCACTTGACCTGATGCTCAAAAAGGTGTCTGAAAAGAATGGGGAATTCTTAACGCAACACGCCTCTCTAGTAACAACCGACCTGGCATCTCTCAGAAACTCGGGGCTACTGTACGCGGATCTCATGTCCGATGTGATTGACGGTGCCAAAACGCCAGACTGGGTAAGTCACTGGAGAAAACGATCCGACGCCTGCGTTCTTTCTTTTCTAATTAAATATTAGAACCTCTGGGATCAATTTTTTCAAAACCCAAACCTGGAAACCCCCAACGCAGCGACCTGGAATGTGGACACAGGTTTCCCCTCAAGTTTCCTAGGGTTGGAATGAGGCGATGTGGATGGCCGGAGAGTTGGAATAAGTTGCGGACCTTCGGGTCATCCAGGGGAGTGATGTGGTTTTCCTTGGCCAGACTGATGTTATAAGTCGAGCGTGGAATTTCTTTCTAGCAACATCGTGTCCAAGTACCTAAGTTTAGATGAAGCCATTGCGGCCACCCCATCGTCCTTCTTTACCGTGTCGGAATCCAAGCTTTCGCCTAGCAACGCGGCCGTCCACAACACCAATCTCAGTATCCCGAGTTAATTATCCCTACAATCCATGATCTCAACCAAACAGCGGAGAGTTGACCTCGCACACGGTTCCGGACGCTGGCAAAGTCCCATTGGCAAAGTACGTCTGCACAATCTGCGCAGTACAGTTTGAAAACTGAGAAATCGTCGCGTGCTATGACCGTGAGCGTCAGACATTTTCGAGCATCTAGAGTGAGTGGAGTCAAGAACAAGAAAAGTAACTTACCCCGAACCCATACTGTTCAACAAACACACTCCCCTCAAAACCTGCGCTCATGTTCTTCGCGTTTGCCAGGGGCGTAACCGGATCGTACGTGTTTCCAAAGAACAAAACTGGCGACTTGGTCTTAATTCCTTCAAACGGGCCGCTATACATCTCCTTGGCCTTCCAAGGCCAAGTGGCACACTGCGTGGTCAGCCCTGCGAGGGAGGCCCCGAATATCTCGCTCGTTTCGATTATCCTTTCGACGTCGGGCATCAGGTCGCTTAGGGTGTATGCCCTCGGGAAGGTATCGGAGCACTTGATGCCGTAAAATGCATCATCGTCCCCCATAGCGACGCCTGTCATCAAGCTATTGTAGTAATCCGCTACCTCGGTCAAGTTCGTTCCGGCCACCAAATTGTTAATGTGCATGGCCGTGGTGGCGAGGCCGGAGGTGTACTTGATGACGACGAAATATAGCTCCATGACAAGGCGCGAGTTGATGACTGTGGTGCCCGCCGCGACGGGTGACTTGCCAAAGTCGTCCGCCACGCGCAAGAGAGTGGTTTCCAGATCGGCCGCGTTAGAATTGACCGATGCCAGTGCACACTTGTCAGGCCCGGCTTCGATGCACTGCGACAGAACCGCACGGAACGCGTCGTCCGCCGAGAGGAGTTGATCGACGTCGATGCCGAGACGGTAGTAATAGTTCCGAGCATTGACAACTCCGTCCAGAATGACCCGATCCATCCGAGAGGGGAACATGGCCGCAACAGTAGCGCCGAGGAGGGAGCCGTACGAGAAACCTAAAGTCTTTCGTCAGCCAGCATGTTGGGAGGTGGTGAGGAGACGGGCCAAAGAGGAGCCAAACTCACCCCAGAATCTCAACAACCCATCTTCCCCAAGAGCATCAACTACACTCATCAAATCCCTAGCCACAAACGCCGTGCCAAGGAACTCGGGGTTCTGGCTCCCCTTGTTCTTCTCTTGACAGACATTAGTCAAGGCTTGCATGTTGGCATAGGTGTCCACCAGCGCGCGCTCGTAGGCGTCTGTGGGCAGCAAGGGGTACTTGGACGCGGCTATCACTCTCTCAGTTGCATTGTCAAAGCACGAGAAGGTGAGCGTTTTGCCGAGGCCCCTAAGCACAATGTCAACGAGGCAGGACGAGGGACGAGGGAGGGCCGTATAAATACCGAGGATCAAATGCAACCAAGTCGTGCTGGCCGCCTGTCACTCTATAGCATTGTCAGTTCGCGCTCCAGACAAAAGAACACTTGAAACAAAACATAGATACATACAGGTGCAGATAATCGGCCACGCCATTGAGCGAGTGGATGGCCTCATAACCCGGCCCTCCAAAGTTGAACAGGATGCTCTTCTTGACGGTTTTCGTCTTGCTACGCGACGGGCTTTTGATCAGTGAGAGTGTGAGCTTCTCGCTCGACGTAGCGTTGGTGTAGTCGAGAGGAACCGAGAGAGTTCCACATTCAATGGGGCCCGACCCTGTGGTCTCGAAGTCGCATGGCCCCCATGTGATGCCTTGCGGCGTGTGGCTGTCGCGACTATACAAAGGGGTAGCCAGGGCGCCCGAAGCCAGCGCAAGCTGGGTGAACAGGCGAAAGAGTACCATGATGGTGAGTAGGTGGTGTTTGGTGTCTTCGGTATGTGTCGGTTGAGAGGCTGGATGAGGATGGAGTAGAAGGTAAGAACCCGTCCAGGCCGGGGAACCTGTCAACTTTATACAACGTCTTGACTGCAGGGCATTATCCTCTTTGTACCAAAAACGCCTGTCTTCAATTGCCAAGGAGCACCAGCCAGGTTAGTTGACGTATCGCCATCGGTCCTGCCGGCATTGTTGTCATCCACGTCTGGTAATGTCGTGACAACCCAATCGTAAGCCGGGGCGTGGTCGGGAAGGATTGAGGATCCATCTAGCTGACTGGGCGAAGCTACCTAGATCAGCGGCCCGAAAACCTTAAAAGGGCCATTGGATGTACTAGATACATCTACTTGCCTAATCGGGAAACGACCAGGTCAGCTTCCAAGACTTGGCAGGGTTCATTCTGATCCATTCTCCAGGTTCATTACGAAACGCCTCTTGGGCAGCGTTTCGAGTTTAAGTCATATGCTGACCTCATCTCACTGTAGGCAGACCAGTGGAATTCGCCTAAACGTGATCGGCGGTTGACTCTGCGTTTCTGGAAGTAAGGCGTATGTACCTTGTAATCCATCGTCTCTGGCATAACGAAGCCCAAGACAAAAAAACTCGTGTTCACACCTTATCTTACAGCGGCCGTGAAGTCCATGCCCTGTACCTAGAAAGCCGAGGATCGAAGCGCTTGTCCTCGAGGCCCCAATTGTTATTACAAAGCAACAAGTCAGCGAATGGTGAAGGTTCCCGAGAGCAAACCGAACGGCTGGGTACATGTATGCTTATTTACACCCAATTACCTAATCAACGTCCAACAGGCATTGACACGGACAGTTGAGCACACATCCTTGAGAAATATCTCACCAACCAGACTCGGACCAAAAAGCTTGAATTTTTACCTACAGAGCATCCTGAAGTCCAAGTCCAAGAACCCAAAAAGTGGCTCAACAAATGGCAGGCGTGCTAGGAGACGCTAGGATGTCCCAACATTGCTAGCTAAAGTCGCTCTACATTTGGTTGTGATTAGTCCAGTAAGTCTGATTCAAGGACCTCCAAGTAAAATACCAGTCCCGCCTTCAATGTTCATACACTTGCCGAACGGTTGGTGATTCTTAGGGACTGGCAAGTCCTTCAAAGTCCTGCCCTTACTTCCAAGTGTTGAAACAGAAGGGGCCCGGCGCCCCCAACTAACCTGGGACATCATTTTGTGCCATCGTGCTTAGGTGTTAAACACCTTTACCTATGGCAAGTGCCAGGGAAGGTTATATTCCCTGGCGGGGGTTCCGTCCGTAATCTATGATCGAGTGGTAGGGATGGTAGTTTGCGAGCAACTCTCTCCCCTTGGACGAACGCAACGTCGTTGCCACACATCGCAATACATTTGCAACCCCATCAGCGCTACTTCTTTAGATTTGCGATCCATAATAGAGCGCGCAATTCCTACTCGGTAACGGTGGCCAGTTATATCTAGGGCCTCCATGTTCTGCTGACACAAATTAGCGCGTGCATGTTCCGCAATAACCACACTCCTCGCTACAAGCCGTAAAGTCCCCATCGCCCTCCTCCCATTCGAGAATCCCACCTCCATTACCACCCTCGTTGTCAATTCCTTTGCTGCCAACTATTTCTTCATTTCGCCCGTTCTCCTCCGCCTTCCCCTCATTGCTCGCGCGTTCCCACTGTTCCCTTACTCCATCGGATAACACCTCCCTAACATCCCCCATCACCCTCCGCACCTCCAAAACCCCCTCTCCACTTCTGCAAATCTCAATCCTGCTCCCTGACTGCCGGAGGAGCACGTCCCGGATCCAGTGCAACAGTGCCGCCAGATCAGCTAGCTCGCCAGCATGCTCCTTCTCCCATTGGCTGACATCATCCCTGATGTCCTTGACCTCAGTATCTTCCCTCTTGAACAGCCCATGATCATGAAACGCGAGAACAAAGGTTGGGATTTGAGACACCCAGAGCCGGGGGAGTTCCTCGGTGACATGGTCTTTCTTGTAGCGGGTGTAGATGCTACGGGTTTTGAGGTCGAAGAGAGTTGTTTGGGGGGTGAGAGTTCCAGCGGGCGTGACCTTCAGGGTTGTTGCGGGTGCGGAGGAGACGGGAAGGGAGGGAGACACACTGGTTGCAGACATGGAGAAGGTGAGTTCGCATACCGAGGATGGGCTGGCAGCTCTGGCAGGGGTGGCTCGCTTGGGGGAGCTAGGGGGTTTAATGTACCCGTCGGCTTCAAACCGGACAACCAGGTCCAGACCTCCAAAGTTGTATCGGATCAGCCGTTGGTGCGAGGCAGATCCCTTGACGCCATGCTCCCAGGTGGTGTTGGCCTCGGGAAAGGTATGGCCGTATCCACGAACGTCAGGGATTAGTTCAGTCGGCGACCTCTCCCGCCGGACTAGGAAGATGGTGTTACAGACTTTGTATGCGAGCATTCGGAACGTTCTGTCCTGGCCCCGAACAAATCGTAAGAGGTTGCCTAGGGTGCTGCCACAGGCGAAGATGTCAACTTCTGTGGGGATGGCAGGATCTGCGGCGAGAGAAGCGACGACAGCGGGCTCTGTGGGGTAGCTGGGATAGCGTGCTGCGTTCTTATCCCGGAGATAGGAACCGCTGTCTTGTTGGAGGCGGGAGGGGTTGGTCTCAGGTGTCCAGAGGGGCGGTTGTCCTAGGGTGGTTGTCTTGGTTAGGGGGATTTGTATGTCAGCAGACAGGGTTTCTGCTAACCTGGGATCAGGATTGTTGGTCCAAAGGCGGTCTTCTCAACCCAGCTGTACGAAGTGACGGTTCGAGGGTTGTGAATATGGGCCAAGTCCCGAAGTTTCTTGCTCTCGCCTTCAAGGCCATCTACCTTCAGGGTCTGGATTAGGTCACCGAAGGGAGGCGAAGGTAAAGCTTCGACAGAGCCCTCCATGGTACGTTTTCCAGACCAAGGTTGGGACTTGTTTGACCAGCGGGACGCCATAGTAAGCCAAGGATGAGGACTAAAAAGAGATGACAAGGATGGCGAGACAATCGTTCAGATTACCAAGTCGCTGTTGCCTGATAACGCGGGGGGCCATTGCGAGTGTTATTAACCAGGAGAGCTGAGGCCTACCGCGGACTTGGTGCGTTGCTGATTGGGGCTTGTGTTGTAGCAAGTGTTGGCCAGCGATCCTAGTATGTGTCACTGCCTCGTCGGTTGCTCACTGCGGGGTTGGATGCCTCACTTATCGGGACCTAGAATGGACGAATCGGGGCCAAACCAGGGCCCTTTTCCGTTACACAGAGACAGCATGCATGATGCCGTTCAGCCTGAGCGGCTACCCGATGGATTTGTCAATGATGAGGTATACGGAACAAAAAGTCATTGTTCCCGAAATTTCCTGCAACCTTCCTAGAGGATCAGATAGGTTTGCTCATAAATCTGCTCCCAGGTCTTTCCCTCCTGCTCCAAGGCACGCTGCGGTTTTGGTAATAGCTACAGATGCCTTGAGTTATTGCGGCACTTTTTGATATCCCCATTCCTGTTCCCGGCTCGCAAAGGCCGCAGGCCAAAGGCGCGGCTACGGACACCTGCAGCACTGATTCGTATTGCCACCGAAAAACAGCGCTTTCAGGCGTCAGTCGTGCATTATGCATTGAGGCCGACAGCTACAACGTGATTTGTCAAACGAAAGGCTGCGTTTGCACTTGACAATCGACCAACGAGACTCCTTAGGCTCTCGTTAGGGCATACGGAGCCAAAGGCATTCAATGTTCATAATCCATGGAGACTCCCACCATGTTCCGGCCCGTCAGAAAAGTCAAGGACCTCCTGCCAAACACGCGAGCGATATTGTCAGTGCCAAGCTGACCCTCCAACCCGAAAGACCAGCAATGTCCCGAGCCACCCGCCTCCAGAATCTGTTCCAGGACACCATCTCTGGAAAGCGTCCGGTCCGCAACCCCCAAGACGCACAACTGTTCCTCGAGGCACTTCGGGGTCAACTATCGCCGAGCCAATGTGTCGAGTTCCTCGTCTCCAGCCCATCAGGCCTCGATGCGGTCAGGGACGCCGTCAGAGCGGACCTGTCCGCAGAGTTCATGTTATCCCACACCCTGGGCTTTTTGCGATATCTTGCAGACCCCGGTGTCAAGGCACTTGTCGATGGACAGCTTCTCGAGTCTGTGCTCTTGGCATTTGCCAACCCGCCAACAGTCTTGAACGCCCTGATCAATCTGTTTGACTCGCACCGAATTCCCGATGAGGGCCTGTACCCGTTTGCTTGGCTGGCCCTCGAGCTCATGTCGCTGCCTCTAGAGCGGCAGGTGGATGTGACCAAGATTGTCAAATGCATATCGGACGGCCAGTCATTCCTCAAGTCCCAGGACCACGCAACCCGTGAGCTGGGCTACAAGATCCAGAAGGTTGTCAACATTCGATGCTCCCCGGCCGAGCGTGACAATCTGAGCGGGCCTGGGGGACGGCACGACAACGACTTTGCGGATTTTCACCAGATCCGCACCTACCCGACGACAGATGAGTTTCTGTCGACGCAATTGCCCTACTATCAGACTGCAAAGGAGATTCTCGAGATTGACGTGGCCGAGCGCCCGCGTGCCCATCTCGACAACCAATATCGTCTTCTTCGGGAAGACATGCTGGCAGAACTGCGCGAAGACATCCAGGTTGCGACAGGCATGAAAAAGGGGAAGCGGACTGCCCAGGCACTGGGACATCTCGACCCTGCAGGCATTGACATCGGAGATGACACAACTGGGAGGTACAAGCGGTGCACTCTGCTGGTTAGGTGTCACGCCGGCCTCGGATTTCTGCGGAACTTGGAAGTTGCTGCCCGAAAGAGGCTTCTTAAAGATCAACCAAATCTCATCAGACACGAAGCACTCGGTGTTGTATGCCGCGACAAGGAAATCCTGGGGTTTGCCTTCGTCGACCGAGACATCGAAAAGCTGACGCAGTCGCCCCCAATTGTTTCGCTCCAGTTCACCGACCCTGGCGGCCTACGGCGCGCTCTCCTCGCCCTCACCCTCCCCAACCGAGAGTCGGTGCAATTCCTCGTCGTCGACACGCCTGTCTTTGCCTACGAGCCGGTGCTGCTCGGTTTGCAACGGGTCACTGACCTTCCACTCCTTGACCTCCTCGTCAACCCGACCACCATTGCAGATTCTAATTTTGGGATACCGCAAGAGCTGCAACCTCTTGTCACCAGACTCGAGAGTGCTGCAACGAATCTGGGTTGTACGGGTGTTGTGCGACTGGTGACGACACCGACCCGCCAGATTGAGGTCGATGATTTCCAGCTTGCCGCTCTACTCTTGGCGTTGACCAATCCAGTGAGCTTAATACAGGGACCTCCAGGTATGTACACACACCACTGTGGTGAAAACGCCAAGTGTACGATTGGCTAACAGTGGATGTCTTTCAGGCACCGGCAAGTCCTTCATCGGCGCGCAAATCGCTCGCTGTTTCTTCGAGGCCGATCTCCGAATCCTCGTGCTGAGCTACACAAACCATGCTCTGGACCAATTCCTGGAGGACCTCATGAAAGCTGGGATTCCGGACTCCTCGATGGTCCGTGTTGGCTCCAAGAGCAAATGCACGCCTCGAACCGTGCCTTTGCTCCTGTCGGAACAAAGGGGACAGTACCGGCGCTCCCGACAGGCCTGGGAGATCATCAATGCTCTGAAGCTGGAAGCAGCACGTATAGGGCACAAACTTCGAGATGCCTTCCGAAAGTTCACAACCTTCTCCGCCAAATGGGACGACATATCCGAATATCTCGAATTCACCGATGGGTGCCGTACGTTCCTCGAGGCATTTCGTGTCCCCACCACCGAGAGTAGCGACTGGGCCCGGGCGGGCAAACGAGGCAAGAAGGTTGGCCCTGACTACTTGTTTCAGCAGTGGATCAAAGGTGAAGGTCCCGGCTCGTTTGCAAAACAACTTGATACCAGCACAAAGGCTGTGTGGGATCTGCCACGCTCCGTCCGGGAGGAGCATCGCCAGCAGTGGGTTACCGACCTAGCTGAAGAACACCTCAAGACGGTCGAAGACCTCAGCCGCCAATTCAACCAAATACAGGGGAAGATTGACGTTCAGTTCAGCGAGGCAGATGCTCATGTCGTGCTCCAAAAGCGGATTATTGGATGCACGACCACGGGAGCAGCCAAATACGACCGCCTGATCCGGGCAGCGAAACCAGACGTCATACTCGTGGAGGAGTCAGGGGAGATTCTTGAAAGCCACGTCTTGACGGCGCTCGCGGGCACCGTCAAACAGCTTGTGCTGATTGGGGACCACAAGCAACTCCGCCCCAAGATCAACAATTACGCCCTGTCTGTCGAAAAGGGTGAAGGGTTTGACTTGAACTGCTCCCTCTTCGAGCGCTTGATCAGTCAAGGAGCACGCCATGCGACACTACACAAGCAACACCGGATGGCCCCCGAGATTTCCATGTTTGCACGGGAGCTCACGTATCCGAATCTCCTCGATGGGCCCAAGATTAGCGGTCGGCCACAAATATTCGGTCTCCAGGACCGGGTCGTCTTCTTGAACCATCGCAAGCAGGAAGACTCGGATAAGGGGCTCTATGATCGTCGCGATCCCGGCATGAAGGAGAGCAAAAAGAACATGTTCGAGGCACAGATGGTCCTGCGGTGTGTCAAATACCTTGGCCAGCAAGGGTACTCATCCGACCGAATCGTAGTCTTGACGCCATACTTGGGCCAGCTCCGCATCTTGCGAGACCTTTTTCACAACAATCAACATGACCCTGCCTTGAGCGAGATGGACAAGGACGAACTAATCCGAGCAGGTCTGATGAGCGAAGCGGCCGCAATGCTTGACAAGAAGCCTCTCCGCATCTCCACAATAGGTCTGTTTCCTCCAACCTCGAGGCGGGAGAGGTAGGCTAACTAGGTAACTACCACAGACAACTATCAGGGCGAGGAGAGCGACATAGTGATTGCTTCCCTCACCCGTAGCAACGAGTCAGGAGACATCGGTTTCATGTCCGCCCCTGAGCGCCTCAACGTCCTCATCACACGCGCCCGAAATGGCATCGTCCTGATCGGCAACATGGACACGTTCATGAGAAGCAAGAAAGGCCAAACCACTTGGCATCCGTTCTTTGACTTGCTGAAAGCCAAGGGGCATCTGTACGATGGACTCCCTGTGATGTGCGGCAAGCACCCCGAAAGGACAGCATTGTTGAAGGAGCCTGCGGATTTCGATAAGTCATCCCCGGATGGGGGATGTATTGAGGCCTGGTAGGTTTCCCTGTTTCTGATTTCCAGAATAATTTTACTGACACGCGTAGCGACGCGCCGCTCAAATGCGGCATCCACAAATGCAGATCACGTTGCCACCGTGTCGTGGACCATGACCAGATGAAGTGCAATGAGCTTGTGGAAAAGGTGTGTGACAGGCAACACAAGACCAAAGTCCACTGTGGTAGGAAGAAGGATGGCTGCCAAAAGTGTATGCAGGAGGACAAGGAGACGGAACGCAGGGTCAAGCGTGATCTGCAGCTTGAAGAAGACCGCCGCCGACGCGAGGAGGTTTACACTCGAAAACTCCAGGAGGTCCAGGACGAGTTAGAACATCAGCGGCGCATCAACAAACACGAAGCTGAGGAGGAGTTACGCAAGCAGACGCTCGAACAGCATCGATCCGAGTTGGTCGCCCTGAAAACCGCAGAACAGAGACTTCGACGGCGGAACAACCTCAAAGCAGAGGCGGTTGCCAAAGCCGCTGAGAAGTCTGCCGCCGAAGTCTCGGCACCGACAAGAGATTCGACATCCTCCGTGTCAGCCAAGGACGGTGACTGGTCAAGCGGTGCCCATGAAGAGTGGGACTTTCTGAAGCGGCACGAGGGAGCACAGAGCAAGCCGTTGGATGATTTGATGGAGATGATCGGATTGGAGGCGGTCAAACAAGAGTTCCTGGCAGTGAAGTCAAAAGTCGATACTGCGTTGCGGCAAGGCATCTCCATGACATCCGAGCGGTTCAGCTGCTCGATGTTGGGAAATCCCGGCACCGGTACGTCCCTGCAATCCTGATTTGTGTGTCTTGGAAGGGATGCTGATACTTCCATGCAGGGAAAACGACAGTGGCTCGCATGTATGCCCAGTTCCTCACAGAACTTTGTGTGATTCCCGGCTCGTGCTTCAAAGAAACCACTGGGGCGGGGCTGGCAAACCTCGGCGTCTCCGGATGCAAAGCTTTAGTTGATGAGATTCTCAACGAGGGCGGCGGCGTGTTGTTCGTCGATGAGGCTTATCAGCTAACCTCCGGAAACAATCCTGGTAGGGCGGCTGTTCTGGACTATTTACTGCCCGAAGTAGAGAACCTCAGGGGCAAGGTGGTGTTTGTCCTCGCCGGATACAACAAGCAGATGGAGAGCTTCTTTGCCCACAACCCCGGGCTTTCCAGCCGTTTCCCTGTCGAGATGACTTTTGCGGATTACACGGACGGGGAGCTTCTCAAGATCCTCGAGCTCAAGATCACCAAGAAGTACAACAACCTCATGGACTGCGAAGACGGGCTTACGGGGCTTTATTGCCGGATTGTCTCGAGGCGGGTCGGGCGTGGGCGTGGAAAGGAAGGCTTTGGCAACGCGCGGGCGGTCGAAAATACGTTGGATAGGATCTCCCGGAGGCAGGCTGACCGTTTGAGGCGGGAGCGGAAGAGCGGTACGAGCTTGAAACCAAACGACCTCCTCTTCACCAAGGAAGATTTGATCGGCCCGCAACCTTCCGAAGCGCTAAACAAGTGTGATGCCTGGAAGAAGCTCCAGAGCTTGATTGGCCTCGGCGAAGTCAAGGAAGCGGTCCAGTCCCTCGTCGACAGCATTCAACAAAACTACATTCGGGAGCTGGAAGAGCAGCCTCCTATCCAGTACTCGCTCAACAAGGGTTTTGTTGGAAATCCTGGCACAGGAAAGACCACCGTGGCAAAGCTGTACGGTGAGATCTTGGTAGCTCTTGGGTTGCTTTCGAAGGGCGAAGGTAAGCCAGCACGGCGAGAACGAACAGGTCACCATTGAACCAGCACTAACATGGCCTTAGTCGTCGTCAGGAACCCCTCCGACTTTGTTGGCGCACATCTCGGGCAATCGGAGCAACAGACGAAAGGCATCCTGGCCGCCACTGTCGGCAAAGTCCTTGTCATTGACGAAGCCTACGGTCTCTACGGCGGCGGTGGCTCGCAGGGTGCAATCTCGGACCCATACAAAACAGCTGTCATTGACACTATCGTTGCCGAGGTGCAAAGCGTCCCAGGCGATGACCGATGTGTCCTCTTGCTAGGGTACAAAGATCAGATGGAGAACATGTTCCAGAATGTCAACCCCGGGTTGAGCCGTCGGTTCCCCCTCGCCTCCGGCTTCAACTTTGAGGATTTCTCAGACGCAGAGCTGCGCAAAATCTTTGACATCAAGGTCAAGGAGCAGGGCTATCAAGTCACTGGCCAAGCCGCCCACGTCGCCATGGAAATCCTGAAGCGGGCCCGGAATCGACCCAACTTTGGCAATGCAGGAGAAATCGACATCATCCTCGACTCCACCAAGGCCCGTCATCAAACCCGTCACGCAAGGGGCCAAGCAAAGTCGGCCGTGTTGCTGGAGGCCCTCGATTTCGACGAAAACTTTGATCGGGCCGAAAGGGCAGAGACCAATATCCGCAAACTCTTTGACGGCACAGTCGGCTCCGAACAGATTGTGTCATTGCTCGAGGGTTATCAAGACACGGTCCGCACGATGAAGGGTTTGGACATGGACCCGAAAGAGAACATCCCTTTCAACTTTCTGTTTCGAGGTCCCCCTGGCACGGGAAAGACGACCACGGCTAAAAAGATGGGCAAGGTTTTCTACGACATGGGCTTCCTCGCAGCTGCCGAGGTGGTTGAATGCTCCGCGACCGATCTCATTGGCCAATATGTCGGACACACAGGTCCGAAGGTGCACCAGCTCTTTGACAAGGCCCTTGGCAAGGTGCTCTTCGTCGACGAAGCTTACCGTCTGGCTGAGGGGCACTTTGCCAAGGAGGCAATGGATGAGATCGTGGACTCGGTGACCAAGGACAGGTACTTCAAGAAGCTGGTTATTATCCTGGCCGGATACGAGGCCGATGTCAATCGCCTTATGTCCGTCAACTCGGGTTTGACATCGCGGTTCCCTGAGGTGATCGATTTCCGGGCGCTCACGGTCCTCGAGGAGTGTGCGACGCTCATGCTGCAGTTACTACGGAAGCAGAGGGGCATCCTCAAGGCCAAGAGCAACAAGGACTTTGACCTCTCTTGCTTGGAAACACCGGCCGCTCGATTCAAGGAGACGATGCAGCAGAAACTCACAGACCTTGCTGCACAAGACAACTGGGCTAGCGCACGGGACGTTCAAGGTTTGGCCAAGGGAGTGTTCAACAAAGTTCTTCGCGACAAGGTCGGCCTTGCGAAAAATTATCTTGTGCTGACCGAGGATACCATCATCAACGAGCTCGAGGATATGCTCAAGGAACGTGCCTCGCGGGCCAACTGTCAAACCATCTGCATTTTTTTCCCTCCGTGACATTGCACAACAAAAGCTCGCAGCTCCCGGTCCCCCACCCGCACCCCAGTTCTCAACGCCGACCTCCACATCTCAGGCCAAGGCCCAACCTCCGAGAAGCGTGGAGCACCCGTCTGGAGACGAAAGGAATCCAACCTTTGAGACTGACAGTCGGGCAAACAGTCGTCCCAAAGGGCACGCCAAGCGCGACTTCGGTGTGAGTGACGCCGTGTGGGAGCAACTTCAGCGTGACCGGCAGGTTGGGGAGGAGCGGGAGGACGAGTACAATCGACTGAAGGATGCCGCGAAAAAGGCAACGGACACCGCGAGAGAGAAGATCATTACGCGGTTATTGGAGGAAGAAGCCCGAAGAAAAGAGGAGGAGCAAGTGAGGAAGAAGCTGAAGGGAATGGGACTCTGTCCTGCAGGGTTTGAGTGGATTCAGCAGCAGGGTGCATGTGGGTGGAGGTGCGCCGGGGGGTCGCATTGGATACACGAGGAGGCTTTGGGGCTTTGAGGATGATGGAATGGCTATGGTATTAGGTATCGGCCTAGTTGTGGATATTTACTAGTGTCTTGATATTGTCCATTCTGTCCCTTGGATATCCAAGCAGTCTGTCTGTTGAAAGTGATGGCTGCCCTGCATTTGAACAGGTGAATTGAAACTTGGTGATTGATTTCGACAAGTATACGAGTGTACTACGTTAATGATAACAAGGGCAGAAGATCACCGAGGGCTAATTCAGGGTCCTCGTATACTGAGAATTCGTGTGTTGACACACTTGACGGAGCTGGGACGACATAGTCTTCTCTGTCGTCAATCTTTTCTCAGGGCTCCAGTTTCTCTCATCGTTAGGTACTAGCTGTTCTCGAGGTAGGTTGTAAATGTTGGTGCCTCCAGTAAAACACACTAAAACTCTGGTGTAAATAGAGGTAACAACATAATGAATCGTGATATTAGCTGACTGCCAGGGTCAGGTAACGTCGTATGAATAGCGTGTCTAATCATCTCGTGAAAAGACTTCTTTATAATGCCAACCCCTTCTGAGGAAACCCCAATTTCGTGATCTCCCCCGGCCGTCTAACTCATACGTCAGTCACCCCTAACGGGCTACCTCGGCAGATGGCTCGGCACCTAAGTCTGTATCGTCAGGACAGACGCTGCCAAGTTTCAGAATGTGGCGGATGGAATCTTCTTCGCCTGGGTCTGTTTGCAAAACCTCATGGAGAAACATCTCCCTCCTGTCCCAGCTGACTTTGTCGGCGACATTTCTTACATCTTCGCGGTACTGGGGGTGCTTGCAGGTGAAGATCAAATCGACATAGTCTCCAGGCTTCCCTCGTCCATACGATTGGAACTTTGCCCTAACGAGCGGCCCAATCTTCAAGAAACGGACCCCGGTGCGGTGGCCTTCGACGAGCTGAAACACCTCAGTTGCAGCGTTGAGGTCCATGGGCATGCCGTGACCCTCGCTTTTCTGCCACTTGAGGTCGATTTGGACCTGTTGTTTTCCCACTTGTATGAAAGTCCGAGCGACACCACCCATCCATGACATTTTATTCCTCGGTCTCGTAACCCTTTGGCCCCGCGAAAAGCCCTGTGTCAGTCAAAAAGTGCAATGTCTAGAAGGAAAGGAGAGTGGACCCAAAGCACCTACCGTTCAGCGTCGTTCAACAAGTCTAGTGTCGCCTGCAAACTCTGAGAGCCAGTCACTGCCAGATCCACGTCGTCGGTGGTGCGGCTAGAACCACGAAAGTAAAAGTTCATGCCCCCCATCAAACCGTATGGGAGCTGATGGTGGTGGAAGACGTCGGCAATCATCTGCAGGGCTTCTCTCTGCTGGTCCGGGGTGGCTTCCGTGGCAATCTCCTCCAACTCGTCGAGGTCGGCAGGTGGGTAATAGTGACAGGGCATGGCGACGGGAGTACGATGACACGGACAACCATGACAAGGATGGCGTCGTTTGAGCCGTGAGGACCGTGACTCCGGGAAGCGCCAGGGGTGCAGCAGTTTGGCTCTTGAAGAGCAATGCGGGGGTGATCTCGGCACTAACTGGTCCCTCGAATGAAATCGATCAATGAGACATCATGAATGGGCTCACGGATATCCAACAGTTGGGTGTTGTTTTGCCTCGAGGCTGTCCGTCTTGGCAGGTTGGCCAACCACTTTGTCTTGACTCGGTGCGCCAATTCCCGAACAACCCCGCGTGGTT
>MU856969.1:0-47836 GCA_033296705.1 Chaetomidium leptoderma | reverse complement strand
CGCTCGACACACTAGGGCAATGGACCCTGGATCGGAAAATGCGCACACTTCACCGTTGGCACGGTTAAGTAACACCGAGTTGCCGGGACTGAGAGAGCCTTCGGGGGTGGGGGCCAGCCACGGAGGGCACGGCATCAGCGAGATCCTCGACGTCGTCTCTCGGCTTTCTGTTGCCGGGATCCCTTCCTGCGTGGTTGGCGTGAGGGCACTTCGTTACTACGGTGCCGCTAGAGTGACAAACGTGAGCCATGGAATTCTCGGGTTCAATAAACATTTGGGTGAGCTGACTGTGACAAACAGGAGTGGGATCTCTGTGTCCCGGATGGCAGACTCGAGGAAGCCCGTCTTGCTTTCCTCGAGTCTGCCAAGTACACAGCCGCGCCGCCGCCTCCGCCTGTCCCCAAGTCTCTACGGCATACATTCCCCTGCTTCCGCCTCGAGGGCATCATGTTTTACTTCATCCTCGTCCCGTCCTCCGACTCCTTTGTCGACCCAACATTACCCAACACAGTGGAAAGAAGTAGGAACGGTGTCCCATATGCGTCCCTGGCCCAATTCGCCCGCTCATTGCTCGTACAGCAATTATGGGCCGACGTCGCCGATCTAATCGATGGTATGAATCTAGATACCGATTGGGGGTTCCACGACATCAACTTGGAGACCTTACAGCAAGAGAGTCGCATGTTTGCCGAGCTAAGAAACGGACATCTCAAGAGCCACGGTTGTGAGGGCGCCCTCTATCCGCAGGACATGGAACGGATCTGGCGGCAACTGGCGAGCAACGAGGCCAAAGAGCAGAGGATTGAGCCGCTGAAGAAGGGGCGTTATTTCACGCGATGGAGAAGCATCAAGTTTCCGGAGGATCCTAGGACTAAAGATCGTCCTGTCTAGTGATCTGAATTCAGCCTTTCCATTCCCTGGAGACGTATCATCAAAGTCGAAACTGCGATGGCGCCGAACCGGGTGGTACTGCGCTTCAAGGAGTTGTTGGTTGCGGGGATGTTTGGAAAACGGCATTCAACTAGTGCTTTGGTTCTGTAACTTGAGCGCCCTCGAAGGCCTGCGACGGTGAGAATGCCGCTGCTATTTTTCGCCCACGTTCGGCCAAGACGCTGTCCTGACCAAGAATGGCCACAACGTCAATCCGAGGTGCACTTCCGCCCGACCCAAGGGCTGCCGCGCAGCCAATGTTGTGTCCCCTAAACTCCAAAAAGGCCAAACCATAGCAATTCCCGAGCCCAGAAGCCACCTAAACTCCACGCAATCTCATCGTCATCATCATCATCATCATCATCACCGTCGACACGGTGTAAAAGCGTACCGCACCAAGCCCCCGAAGGAACAAAAAAAGTCCCCCGAGCCCCAACGCACTCCCTAACTAGAGTATCTTTATCAGGAACCCGCAGCGGGAACCTTACGTCCCGCCTCGATTCCGCAAGCTGCTCACGCGGGCCAGGCCAAGCCACTTTCTCTTTTCTCCGGCGCTGCCTCCGCCCCCGCCACCGCCAAGCGACACACCTCCACCTTCGCCGCTTTCACCGCCGCCGCCGTGCCCGCCCCATGATTTCCGCGATGACGGCTTACTCCCGCCGCCGCAGGGTACCGCACCCGCCGGCGCATCCCCCGCAGCGGGCGGAGCCTCTAACGCGACGCCACCATCACCATCCTCATCATCCCCAACTCTGAGGCCCCCAGCAGGCGCATTCTTGTTCCTCACAATAGGCGGCGGCGTGGCGCTCGCCCGGTCGTCGTCGTCTACCAGCGAGCTGCGCCGCACCCAGGAGGGAATTCCCATCCCCATCCCTGTTGGCGGCGGTGGCGGTTTGAACGGTGTTTCTGTCGGCGGGGCGCTAGCGGGCGGTTGGGGGGCGTCCGCAGACCCGGTGGAGCGGCGGAAAAAGTTGTTTAAACCGCGCGAGCGCGGACGGGACGTGGTTGGTGGGTAGTGTCGCTGTTTTGGGGGGAGTTGGGAGGGTGTGTCCGGCTTGCTCGGGGTGTCCTGTTTGGGTGGCGGTGGGAGCTGGACTTGTTTGGGCGGCACCGTCATAGCTCGGTCTTGTTTCAGGCCGAGCTCAGTGAGGTGGTGGGTGGGTGGTCGCACGTCGGTGCTGTTGCTACGAGTCCGGTTGCCACGAGCGGGGGTCTTCATTTGGGCCGAGACAGGCGGGGCAGGACGTGGTGGCGACCGCGGCGTGCTCTCCGTTCCATGTGTTGCATCCGCAGTCGACCCGGGTCTGGTGAGAAGACTGGAGCGCCTGTTCGGCGGTTGCGGGGCTGTAGGGGCAGTACCGTGAATGGGGGTCCTACGTCCGGAGCTGGGTACGGATGCAGATGCACCAATGGCATCCAGCATGTCTGCAATGGGTATGGAGGCATTCTTGCCGCCAGCGCGGACATACCCGGATCCTCCGAGGGCACCAAACATCGCGTGCGACGCCCAGCCAGAGCTGGAGGTGGGGAACGAAAACAGATCAGGGGAGGTGCGGCTATTCTTGGTGCTCGCATGAGCCTGGGATATTGAGCTCATCGGGTCCAGGGCATCCATGCTGTCAGGTTTCAGACTCTCGCGGAGCCAAGTATCCACACTCGACGTGGCCGAGTCCCTGCGAGTTGTTGGTTTGTATCGCGAAGCATCGCCTCCCCAAGTATTCCCATCGCGTGTACGCGCACGGCCAGGGGCCACATCCGCAGCCGTGCGAGGGTAGTGGGAATCAGGTGCGACCATGGGGTTATAAGAGGATGCGTCGGTGATGTGAGGGTACTTCCGGCCGTCAGACGCCATGGTGGATGCAGCCTGGGCAGCTCGTGGCGGGAATTTATGGTCGTAGTCCAAGGCTCTCGCAGTGGTTCTTTCGGTCGGGGGGGCCAAGCTGCGGTCGCTCTCAAAGTCCTGTTCTTTCGACGGGGTGTCATTGTGAGGCAGCGTGGTGGTTGAAAGTGTGTCGGGCGTTGGAGGAAGGGTCTGGGGGCTGCTAAAATGCCCCTGAGTGAGGACTCTCTCCAGAGCCTCTCGTTTCTCCTTTTTAGTCTTGGGCTGGGCACTCAAAATGGGAGGGCGGGCAAAGGGTGACTGATCGTTACCCTTGCTTGCAGCCGTCGGCTTCGGTGAGCCCCTCATAGCCGCACGCGTGCCTTCGGCTTTCCCCAGGCGCTGGAGAGGTGATGGGTCCGTGTCCAGGACGTCGCCGATGTTGTGATACTGCCCGCTGGTGGCACGGGAACCGCTCGGTCGGTGTTGCCTTGATGGCGTCGAAGTCCTAACCCTGGCCGGGGATTCCAGCACTGGCACCGGGGTCCTTGACGACCCGTCCCAAGGCCAAGGACTATTTCCAGGCGGCGATGAAAGGTCAGCGGTCCTACCGCGGCCATAGATGCTGATAAAGGAACTCTCGCTGAGCTCGCTCATTGCGGGGCTGGCCAGTCTGGGGTCCATGCGTGTGGTATCAGGCGTATCCTCAGCCAACCGTGGGAGGGTGGCGGCACTTTCGCAGCCGAGCGCATCAAGATACACATTTCTGAGATTCTCGGTGTTTTCGCTCCGCTCCGAGACAAAGCTCGGCATACGCTCAAACTTCATATTCTTTTTCGGCGCTGGCGTGACAACGGGCGAGTCAACCCGAGGGTATGCTGCTCCTTCAACCTCGACTTGGCGGACCATGTTTCTTTCCAGAAGGAGTTGCTCAACACGTTTCTCCAGCGTCAAGATCATTCCTATCGCCTCCTCGACGGCCTTGTCCCGTTTCTCAAGCTCATGTACCAACGTGTCGTTCAGGTCGTCCCGTTCCTTCGCCTCACGCTCCAGTGTTTCCAGACGCTTCTCGAGGGCGGTTTGCCTCTCCCTCCGATGGTAAACTTCGAGCTTGAGGTCAAAGTTCTGCTTGTGTAAGGTGGATAGGGTCTGCTCCATCTCTTTGACCCCGAGGCCTGTCTTCGCCTTCGCATGGTCGAGACCTCCACCGGATCCGAGTTGTTGACTGCCGGTGGGGGAGGGGCTCCGCACGTGCCTGGAGTTGGTGGAAGAAGAAAGCATATCGGCGCTCGACCGTGCTGAGACGCGCTCGTTCTCGACACGCCGCGATCGTTGAAGTCTTTCCAGCAAAAGAGGCGATATGGAGTAAACTGGCGAAGATTCGGGGTGGTCGGTTGGTTGCGTCCGCAGTGTCGTGGCCAAGCTGTTGCTGGGCCGGGAGGAAGTGCTGAAGGCGTCCATCTTCGTGAGGCCGTGCGGTGAACTCGGAGGAGGAGTCAGAGGGCCTCAACAAGGTGGAAACCCGAAAAATGGCAACATGGGAAAAGGAACCTGTCAGAAATGTAGGGATTGGAAGTTTGCCCAAGACGCACGAACGAGCATTCCGTCGCGTTGGTCGCGGCGGTTGTGGGGAAGAGCTGGAATCGGCGTGGGGAACCAAAGTGCTTGCATGAACTCCCCGGGAACACCTGCTGAGTTGAGTGGGTCTGACACCTAATAAGGCTAGCTTCAGCGGGAGGGAGCAGAGCGTGTGTGTGGAACTCCCAGGAACTGGTCGTGTGTTGCACTGTCGTCGAATGCGGAATTCGACAACATCAATCCATTCCGTTTGTTGTTGGCTGCCTTTATGAGATTGGAATTACCCAGTCCTTGCCGTGTTTTCACAACAAAACCCTTTCTTTTCTCGAGCGGTCCATTTTCTCCTCCATGCTGGCCTCCATCTCCTTATTTTTTTTCCCGACCTCTCGCAGGGCCATCACAGGTTCCCACAGCAAGGGACGAATGTGCCTGCCAATTAGCAGGCCCATCACCCGCACCTAGCATCCTGGGAATCGGTTCCTGATGCAACCAACTTTCGGGGCACCACCTACGGCACCTGGGGCCTGCAACAGAAAGGGGCCCAAGCCCCGATTCGTCAAGACTCACTCCTCACCACCCAACCCCCCTGGCTCAAGTGGGCATCAAGATCAAAGACGACCAGGGATGGGTGGATGTTTCGGGGACCAGAATTCATCCTCGCCGTTCGGGTGGTCGCGATGCGAGCGTCAAACGGGGTCCGATGCGAGTCCCTTATTTTTTGAAAATGTCATCGTTCCTAAATTACAAAACCTCGCCGACGGTTTCCTGACCGTGTCTGAAGCCCCTCATTGCGGCCTTATTCCTCGTTTCACCCGGTGCGTCGACAGCTTTTCCCCATTGTCTTCATCTGGTTGGCACTCAGCATCCCGTGCTCCCTGCGTCATGCAGGCCTGCCAGGCAACGCCCCCACACTTTGAGCGGTCAGTCAAGTCAGCCAGTCGGCATTGCAGCGAGTCAACACAACGCACGCAGCGGCGATGCATCCCAGAAAATCAGACAAACAGCTCATTTCTCAGTGCAGCACAATATCCTGCCGCATTTTCTCCTTAATGACATTCCTCGTCAGCTCCATCAAGCTGTCGGCCAGCTCCTCGCTCTGTGACAGGGCACTCCCCTCCTCGGGGATGGCGGGAGCACAAATGTATTGACCCGACTTGTCCGTCACGGTCACAGCGTAGATGGTAGGGACCGCGCCCTCAAACTGGTCTTTCTTGAACGGTTCGAGGCCATGGGACATAGCGTAGCCCCCGAGTGGAAAACTGCGATGAGCATTAACACAGGCAATACTCGGTTCCGGCAGACCATGGACACTCACGCCTCGAAAATGTCCCCCCTGCTCTGGTGGGTGCTCACAAACCCCGGGTGCGTCGCATTCATAAGCACATTCGGATGGCCGTTTCTCGTCACCTTGCCGTCGAAATACCGCGCGTACAGAATCGCCGCCAACTTGCTACGGCCGTACTGCACATTCGGTCCCAAATCGGCGTTGATCTCGTCCAGGCTCGCAAATTTGGTATCGCTGGGCGCTAAATGGTGCATGTTGCTGGCCTGGTTGCTGATGCGGACCGTGTCACCCTTTTCAGCCGTTCGCTTCATCAGGGGAAGCAGGTTGCTCGTCAGGATGACATGGCCCATGTGGTTGACGGCCATGTGCCGGTCGACCCCGTAGGCTGTTAGCTCGGCCGTCATGATGCCCCGCCCGGCGTTGTTGACGAGGATATCCAGCCGGCCGGCGTCGCGTTTGATGTCTTCGGCCACGTCCTTAACGCGGGGCCAGTCACTCAAGTCGCACTCCATCCAGATCGTGCGGTCGGCAGCGGTTTGACCTAGTTCCTTTGCTATGGCGTCTTTTGCGCCTTCGACAACCTCTTTGGATACGGAGAGGATGTAGACCTTGCTGATATTGTGCTTCAGGAGCGTGTAGGTTACGCCGAAGCCAATACCTTCACTCCCTCCCGTCACAACGGCCACTTTGCCGGAGAGATCCGGGCATTCGTCTAGGGTAAACTGATGCGAGCCTAGTTTTGAAGCCGCGCCCCCGAGGTTCTCGGCAAGCGTGTTCTGAGACAAATCGTCAATTTCTGTTCACTCATATCCCAAGCTTTGGTTTTGCATCGAGCATACCTTGATGGCCTGCATGCTTGGGATAGCACTCTGAGGCAGATTCGTTGCGGAAAAGGTCCTTCTCGACGACTTGCTCACTGCGCGAAAAGCCGGCCGTAAAGTTGATGGTGGCCGTGCGAAGAAACGACGGGCAGTGACTGGACGGACAGTGACTGGACGGACGATGTAGATAAATGGTCTGATGGCCATTGGCGTGTAGGGTCGGAACTATAAGTGCTTCCCAAAGTACATTTCTGGGGTTTTGGGTGTCTCTTGGGCTTCGCCAAACGTCGTGACCGTGACACAATCGCTCAGCTCGAAGGGCAATGATGACGTCTTGATGATCACTCCATCCGTCTCTTTTCGTGGAGACCAATGAGGCAGGGCCGATAGATAAGTAGGAAGGACTTCGCCGCTCAGCCCGACTGAACGACTTCAAACTTGAACTCGGTAGCTTAACCGCATCATGACTGGAAGGGTACTGGGGAAGCCGGTATGCTCAAGTTAGTCGACCAAGGAATCATAAGTCTCATCAATAAACCACGAGTGCTGGGTAGTACAAGGCCTTGCTCTTTGCATTGTGCACATTAGCTACACGTCGTAACAGAGAGCAACTGAAGGGTAGGTATGGTGAGTTGGTGACCGCATTGACAAGAAGGGAGCCACTCCGATAAACTCGTTTGAGTCACGGATGCTACCCCGGCTCGTCCTCGACACTAACGGTTTTAGAACTACCTTACACTTTATGGGTGCAGAAGGAAGACAGGAAGCAGTGAATGTGGTGATGCATTCGGTGGTGGTGGTGAAGGAAGGAAGCTGGGCCATGGCCAGCTGCCTGCAGGGAAGATGTGGGTGGCTGCCCCACCAAGGTCTGTGCCCATGCCCAGACCCACACACTTAAGTAGGTTTGGAAGTATAGCACTTCAAGGATAGGTAAACGATTTTACAACCCAAAGTGTTGGAATACTAATATTCCGAGTAAAAGTATAGAATATTTCCTCCACTAGCCCTCGACACGAGCTCAAATGTAACATTAATAATCCTTCAACTACTTACAAGTCCTAATTCCGTCTTTACCACTTTGGCAGTGGTTGCACTCTACGCATAATCATGACATAACTATACATATACCACTGCAATACGGGCATACGGGCCATTTGGAGCTCGCGAGCTTCGGAAACATGGATGGACTCTGGCTACGGCCGCTTGGGAGACTCCGTTGCCGAGCTTTTAATTAAGTTCGCCGTCAGAATTTCTTTCCATTTTCTTTCCACTTTCCTCGTCAGAATTTCTCTCCACTTCCCTCACCAGAATTCCCACTCAAACACTTGAAACTCCGGCAGCCAGACCCCGAACTTTCCCATCATGTTTACCGGATACCCATCTCCAGACTCCTCGGATGAAGGTCGCAGACGCGCGCGGTATCGCCGGGCGCAAGCCACCTCGTCCGACTCCAGCGACGCTGGGGAGTTCGAAATCTCCAACGTCCGGTTTCGTGTGGGAGCGCCCCCACCGCTCCCACTACCGTTAGATAACTCCCGGCACGACATCCGCTGCAAACTCGTCGCCGACGAACTCGGCCAGAACGTCATCATGAAGGAAGCTGCCAAGATCCTCGCCGCTGAGAAAATTCGCGCTCTCGACGTCGCTCTCGTTTCTCGGGGTGATCCCGAAATCTTCCAAGGCCCCCCAACCGTCCTCATCGTGGCACGCTGGGAGGAGGGTTGCGCGGCTGCTTGGGAACGGGCAGTGAGGGGTTTGAAGAAGTTCGTCGACTCGAGGCGACTCAAAAGCGATAAGCTGGGTCATCTCGACATCGCCGTTGAGATAATCGCCGAAGAGCTCACGCTGAGGAAGTACGTCTCAGTCGTACCGGCTAAGCTTCTCGCTCAAGGATTGGAGAAGGACTGGGCGTTCATCAAAGACAAGGTGTTCCAGATCTTGGAAAGTCATTCGGGCACCAAAGGACTCATGACAGCCATCAATCTCTTCCGGCTTGGGTTCTCGCCCTGCGACGACGAAAACGCCAACACAGTTTACATCTCAGTAGACTACGAGTCCGACGAAGCCAAATGGCCGCCTGTGGTCGCCGAGATCCAGCAATATCTCGAGCAGTACAAGTACGCTGAGCTCCGTGTCCACTTGGAACACAATACCGTCTAGCCTTATCCTTTCCCTTTGGTTCCGAGTCGCCACAGCGAAGTCAAGAGAAACCAACGACAACACCTCTACAACAACATGATGCCCAAAACACCCTACAAGACTGCTGTTGACCTCGGAGATGACATTGGCGTCAGCAATTATCTGACGGCAAGTGATGGCCAGAAGTTGTCTCCTATTGTTGGCACTTTGGGTTGTTGGCTAGAAGTCAAGTCCAAAAAGTTCCCCGATTGGACAAAGGTGGCACTCACCAACTACCACATCATTCGTCCGGCGTACGATGGATTCCGAGTGAGCATGGCCATTGGGGGGCCCACCATGCAAGCACCAGAGAGGAAATCGGACCTCTGGAAGAGGGATGCGAATGGTGTTGTTCCGACCGCCTCGGCCCCCAAGTTGGAGCACCCAACCCGCGCCAAGCACAACCACGGGGCACAGTCTACACAAGACATGGTCAGCAGCTTTCCCGGAGAGGCGTCAACGAAGAAGCACCAGGACAATCTCGACCAAATGGTTGCCTTTTTCGACCAGGGGAAACATCTGCTGGGTACTGTCTATGCTGCCTCAGGCTACATAAGGCGAACGGCAAATAACGGTCGCTTGGATTGGGCATTGATTTTGCCGCTGGACAAGGCCCGGATTGGGAGAAATGCCCTCCCATCTGCTGACGACTGGTTTGGGAGATTCTCAAGCTACATCACCAAATACCCGAAATCCACTTTCGGGAAAAGTCTTCGGCAAACGCCACCAGCAGGACTCCGGAGTCTGGGACATGGCGAGAACGTCTACAAGGTTGGGGCTAGCACTCGTCACACGATCGGCGAGTTTAACCGCATGAAGTCAGACCTCACAATCGCCGAAGACAAGCATGTTACAGGGATCTCTGAAGAGTTTGCTTTCGTCGCCTCGGCGACAACTGACGATGGGGATGGTCGATTTGCAACGATTGGAGATTCAGGGTCGGTAGTGTGGAACAAGGAAGGTCAAGCTGTTGGGTTACTATTGAGAGGACAGAAGCCACAGCAGTCTGGCGACACCTCTCTCGTGTACGTTACACCGATTGAAGATGTCTTTGCCGACATCAAGGCATTCTCCAAGGGTGAGATCACAGAGATACGGATAGCGAAGGATTGAGGAGTTGTTAGCACGAGAACGAATGGATTTGGCAGTTTGTTATTAGATATGTTGGTGCAACCTCCAAGTCAATGAAACAAGGTAGGATTACTATGGCGATAGAATCCTTGGGCCCTGTGGATACCTCTAAAATATCACCAATTCAGAATGATACTTCAATTACCTACTAGCTATAGTTTCAATACTCTTGTGTTTTTCACCGTTAATAAATGTGGTCATCCGGCGTTGATGTTGAGATCGTCGCACGCCTGGCATCTAATAACTACTAATTAGGCCCCCCACATCACAGTGCCGGACATGTTTAGCTCAATAATTCCCGAGGCCTAGCTCAAGGAGCAGAAGGAATAATCAGAGCCGGCAGACCCAAACAAAGAACGTCGTCCCGCCCGCCTCATCGTAACGTCAATGCAGGACGAGGTCACGAGAGTCTGCGGCGCTTACGCAAGCCACAGCCGCCTGGAATCCAAGGTCCAGCTGTTTTCTGCCAAGTGGCCGACTCTGTCAGGCAACTTCCCATCCTCCGCCGACGTTGGGCAATTTCAGTGTTCCGCCTTGCTGACCAGTCCGGTGTCTCCGGCTGGCGATTTGCGTAAGCACCGCGCTAAGAAACGCCGATCAAGTTGACTTGAGGAATCATTTGATCCGTCCCGAATCGCACCATCTTGGCACCACGAGCACGGAAAAGCAAAGACGCCAGCGCCAACACCGGCGCCTGGCGGTCAATCATCATGACGACCCTTCTTTCGCTCGCCGTGCTCTCGCTTCAGTTCCTCGTCGCGCTCGCCGAGCAAGTCCAATACTGCCGCTTCGGCCACCCAAATGGCGACGTCGACTTTTGCATGGGCGTTAGCAGCTCCCTCAACACAACGACCACCCACCACGACCTGCACATCACTCTGTCCGTACGACGCTCATCGGCCTTGGGCTGGACGGCTGTCGGCACCGGCCCGTCCATGGCCGGCGCCCTGATGTTCATCGTCTACGGCGACCCATCTGCAGGCGCCGACCCCGTCGTGAGCGTTCGCAATGCCGAGGGCCACCACCAGCCCCGTCTCATCACCCCTGCCTTCGCCGGCGGCGCCGACATCCAGATCACTAGCGCCAAATGGCAGCCTCTCTCACCGCAAGATATTGATCGTCGACACGAAGACCACGACCCTCCCCCGCCCCTCCCAACCGGCCCCCCCACCCATGTCGCGCTGGTGTCTCTCATCTGCTACTCCTGCACCCTCTTCCCGGGCTCGTCCATCTCGGCCACCACCTCCTCCCAACCATTTATTTGGGCCTGGAATGACAGACAACGGTTCGAGTCATACGAAATGGATGCCCATCTCACCATGCACCACCACGGCCGACGCAGCGGGGGGTTTGGTAAGTTCTATGCTGACATGACCCATGCACTCAGCAACAGTTCCGCTCCTCCCGCGGCGCTGCCGCTAGCGGGGGGTGGTGGTACTCTTCTGATGATAGGAACCAGTGACTCCCCGATTGGGGTGGCAGGGTGGTTCTCGGCGCTGTGGGAGAACCCGCTTGCTCGAGCGCATGGGTTCGTTATGGGGCTGGCGTTTGTGGCCGTGTTCCCGCTGGGGGTGGTGTTCATCCGACTGGGAGGCAAGCCAGGGGTGCCGTTCAGACGGCACTGGATGGTGCAGGCTATCGCGAGCAGCTTGGCGTTGACGGGAGCGGTAGCTGGGGCAGTTATGTCCGGTGGGCGATGGCCGAGGACGGTGCACCAGTGGTTAGGCGTTGGCATTGTGCTTGGGTTAGCTGTGCAAGTTCTGTTGGGGTGGACGCACCATCTGAGGTTTATGAGGATACGAAGGAGGACGTGGGTTTCGTACGGCCATATCTGGCTCGGGCGGGTGTCTGTTGTGAGTGGGTGGGTGAATGTCATGCTGGGTATGTGGCTTACCGGTCGGTCGGCATTGGAAGTTGCGCTGGCTGGTGGTTTCGTGGTGGTTGAAGCCGCGGCTTTGAGTTTCTTTTTGTCGAGGCAGCGTGGGGTGAAGAAACAGGCTGCTTCTGAGGAGGTTGAAAGTGAGGCTCACGCGCTGATGCTGAGGGATACTGCTGCGGATGATTATTTCGTCCTAGAAATGAGTGACGATGAGGACACGAGCGAGGGAGAAGATGAGGCGTTGCAGAAGCAGCCCGGCGGCGGCGAGAAATATGACAGGAAACAGAGCCTGGACATCAGGGTGGTTGAGGGATGAAGTCGGAACCTGAATCGCCGTGTCCGAAAAGCGAGAGTCGTATCAGCATAACTATTAATAAAGCTAATGTAGTTGAACGTGGTATGGGTCTCGGTCGCAGGCAAGCTTCCTTCACCTCAAATGCGGACTTCGGTTCTAGCGCGTAATGTCTGGCCGCAGCCTCTCCATCACACCACCGTACCCCCCGGAAACGCACGTATTTGTCACTGGCCTCCATTGTGACAACTACCTCAGCCCATCAACTCCACGCCATTGCGTATCGCGCCCACTACGGCAGATGTTTGTATGGCCTCATTCGCGCCGCTCGACACCCTGTGCTCAACCTCTGCAAGCGTCTCCAGCCACGTAATCATGACCTGCGGCTTCACCTCCAGTTTGACCAGCTCTTCTGACAGCGCCGTGATGATGTCGGCCAGCGCCAACCCCTGGGCCACCTTGAGCGTGTTGATAGTGGACAGACATGATGTGACGTCACTTGTGCTTAGCAGCGTGTTGAGGATTTTCTTGATCGCATCGGGGGGCGGTGCAGCGACGCAGTTGTAGATGGTTTGTGTCGTTATGGTCTCGCGGACGATGTCCTTCTCTGGGATCTTGGGCCCGTCACGCGGATGAAGGGGTGTACCTATTCCAGTTAGCATGTGCACCAAAGACACAAAGCAGCGGGGGCATACTGGATGCATGGCACGCCTGCAGCACGTTGAGTGCCCGGCGCATGTCGCCCTTGCTCAGCCGCACCAGAGAGTCGGTTGCATCGGGCGTGATCTTGACGTTCTCCTCATCAATGACCTTGTCCACCAGGACCCGGATATCCTGCTCTTTTAGCGGGCTGAAGCGGAACCTCGTGCACCTCGAGAGCAGGGCCGGGCTGAGCTTGTGCGAGTAGTTGGCAATGATGCAGAAGCGCGTGTTGGCCGTGTACTTCTCCATGATGCGGCGGAGTGCCATCTGGGCAGTATTTGTCATGGCATCAGCCTCGTCGAGGATGATGAGCTTGTAGCCAGCGATGCCTGTTCGCGACGCTGACGAGCCCAATGTGAAGATCTGCTTGGTGGAGGCGAAGGTTTTGATTTGCTCGCGCACGACGTCGATACCACGGTCGTCGGAAGCATTGAGCTCGAGCACCATTTGGCGCATGTTCTCGGTGCCGTAGATGCGGCGGGCGAGAGCGAGGACTGTCGAGGTCTTGCCAGTTCCCGGGGGGCCATAAAGGAGCAGGTGGGGTAATCGGTTCGAGTCGACAAATTTGTTGATCGTAGCGAGGATGTCTTGATGGCCCGAGACGTCCGTGAGCGACACTGGGCGGTATTTCTCGACCCTGCCAGGCTGTCAGTAGGGGCCGTGAATCGAGGACAGCAAAACAAGCGCACCAGGGCAAGCTGTCTTCTGCTTCGACGGGCAGGTTCGCGGCGCTGCGCTTGCCTTTGGCCGCGTTCTCGGAGGAGAACTTAATATCCTTGGAGGGCAGGACATCAATGTCCATCTCGTCTTCGAAGTCGGACATGTTGGTGGTTTTGGTGCGCTTGCGCAAGATCGAGCCCGGGAGTTGATGTTGGTTTGGCTGGTGTGTGAGGCCGGTGATGGGGAGCGGATGCAGCTTGCATCGAAAACGCGCTTGACGCGTCTTGTGCTGCGACCAATTAAACGTGCGCCACAAGTTTGCACACTCAGCCACACCGTTAATATTCAATACCTGGCTGCCTGCGGTTGGGCTGCTGTGGCGCAACAAACCCTGCATTTATGTTCTCTGTATCCGTATGCGTGCATTTTTACCTTGCACATGGCTCTTGGCAGATATTTCTTCGCTGACATCCATTTTTCCACAACTTCGGGTTTTTGGCCGAGAAACAGATTTATTCTGGCTTCGATGCACTTGCACAACAAAAACCTGCTCTCTTGGTGTTCTCACAGTGAATCGGCAATGCACGACATGCGCAAGTGAGTGCGGCCAGGACGGGGGCTGCAGCGCGACTGGTCTAGGCATCACGAAAGCTCCCGGAACGGAAAGATTGATTAGCAACGCGACTGGTCTTTTCAGGCATCACGAAAGCCCCCGAAACGGAAAGATTGATTAACAACACGACTGGTCTTTTCAGGCATCACCAAAGCTCCCGAAACGGAAATATTGATTAACAACGCTGTGGGGCGTCTGGGTTGGCCACGCCCGCATCGCGCCGACATCTTATTCCCCTTCAAACCGACGTGCTGACTTGGGGGTAGGTATGCGACAGCATGGCGGTGTAGTCCGAGGCCCCGGCACAAACGATTTGCATCTTTCCACGCTGCCCTCAGCCAGCCCAGAGCTGCGCCCGGATGGCTCCGGCGATGGATTCGGAAGCCGCGCGGTAACGACCAACGGGCGGCCTTCGGACTTGTGCCTTTGAGTCAGTACGAGCCTGTCCCATGTCCGAGTGCAACCTCGTCCTGTCGGCGTGGACCCACGATGTCAGCACGAGGCGTAAAGGATTTTGCGTCAGCGCAGCATGCATGGATTGCTTCGGATGCCGGCGCCCCATTCCTTGGAAAGGGTACTGATTAGAAACCGATGTGTGCTTAGTTATACATCCCAGTTTGCAAAGTATAAGTGAACGCTGGTCTCGTTGTCCATTGCCGCTGTTGATAGCATGTCGGTCCACAACCCTACACTCTCAGTATTTCAGACTGGCAATATTGCATTTCCATTATCACCACCTTCTCGAAGCAACCTCACTCTTACGATGGCTGTCTCCAAGGAGAAGCCGATTCTGGTTGCGACTGCGTTCAATGCCCCAGGCCACACCGTCGGGCTCCTCCTGATCTCTGAGCATCTGGCTCGGAAAGGGTTCAAGATCTACTTCATCGCCGGCCCCGACTTCAAGACCTCAATTCGAAAGATAGGCGCCGAGTTCGTTGAAAACCCATGGCGCTGGGAGGAAATATTCGCTAGCGCTCCCCCGGGGCACGACGAGACTTGGATTTTCAAGCACAACTTTGGCGATTCGACTCCAGTAGCCCACCGCGTCCTGAAGGAGACACTCGAGCGAGTCCAGAGGGAACATCCCAACCGAGAAGTCGTCATCCTCCATGAGAGCATCTCTGGGGGTCTTGGGCCCTTCGAATACGGCGCCCCTCTCCCCGAAGGATACTCCTCGCTACCCAAAGTCATCAACTTCCACACCAGCGTCTATATCACAAAAGACTACGCCATTCCCCCCTTCGGCCCAGGTCTCCCATATGACCCCACGCCCGAGAATCTCGCCCTTTGGCGCTCGATCTATAACGCCATGGAACCGCCAATGTCGAGCGTTGTGGAGCACTACAACAAGCTCTACAAAGCGCTGGGTGCTACGCGCCCCCTAACAGACTTCTTTTTCGACGTACTCCTGAATCTCGGCGACGTAACCATCCTCGCAACCAGCCCGAGCTTGGATTATCCCATCCAAACCCCGAACCCCAAGCTGCGATTCATCGGAGGACTGCCTCCGAAGCCCCTCAGCCCGGCTTTTGTCCACCCTCCTTGGTGGCCCACCATCACTGCCAACGCCGCCCTCGCTTCGGACCACCCCGACAAGAAAAAATTGGTCTTCGTAACCCAGGGCACTGCCCACCGCGACTACACCGACCTCATCATCCCCGCCATCAAAGCCCTTGCTGGGCGCACAGACCTGATTGTCGTCGTCACTCTCGGCTCTCGAGGAGCAGAGCTTGACAACACTGTCGACATCCCGGGAAACACCATCGTGGTTGACTACTTCCCCTACGAAGCGGTTCTACCCTATGCCGACGTGTTTGTCTCCAATGCGGGCTACGGCGGGTTCATGCAAGGCATCATGAACGGCGTGCCCATGGTTCTAGCAGGCACGATGGCCGACAAGGCCGAAGTGTGCTCGCGCGCTGAGTGGGCGGGTGTGGCAGTCAACTTGAGGACGCAAACGGCTGGGGAGGCGGCTATCAAGGCTGCAGTAGAGAAGGTACTTGGAGAGGAGAGGTTCAAGAAAACGGCCGCGGAGCTCAAGAGGGAAAATGAGACGATGGATGCGCTGCAACGGGTGGAGGTGATTATTGAGGAACTAGTGGTACGGAAGTAAGCGAACGTCCCTCCTTGTACTAGTAGACTGTAGATCCCCCGGATGGGAGCGGGGCCGAGACCGGAAAACAACCTCCGATGGTTGTTCCAACAAGGCAACCTTCAGACGTACATACAAACGAGACGCAACAAGTGGAACTAACTCGGGTCCGTAGAAAGGGGGAGTTCCCGAAATCCGACTCGGGAACTCGGGATTTTCTCTCACGTCGGGTCGCTGTCTATTAGCGCTTGCAAGTCTGCTGCTGGAGCGTGTGGACTGTTCCTAATTGGCAGGATACGTGGTGTCTGTGATGCGTTTACCTGGACTCCTAATTACAGTTCATGCCGTAACTGAGCGGCTCTTGTCCCACTATCGAAAGGCAGCGGAACTTGGACGAGGGCCCCAGGGATCTCCACCAACCTTTCTGACCCCCACACGTGAAGGCCTCCATCCCAGAGCCTCGTCAGGGGAACGTGGTGCGGCTGAGACCGGGGTTTCTGCATGAACACCAACCGCGCGGGAAAGCGAACCAGGTGGCTTGTGAGGCATTTCTGCAAGTTGTCATGCTCCACAGCCACCCAAATAGGTGGCCTCTGCGCTTCTGGCTAGGATAACCCTGTGTCAGCTATGCTCCGATCACACCGTATTTCCATAAATCGAAAATAAGATTGGATGGGGCGTGTGCTAGCTGCGCGCCTGTCCGATTCACAATGCGCTCGCCCCTGGAAATCGGCGGAGAACGGCTCGGCGGCTGATCTCCGAACTCGAAGAAAGCGCCTCAAAATGGATGATTGGACAGCGGCCCAATCAAGCAATTTCCACTTTCATGGAGGGCTGAAGAGTGACGTTGTTGAGCCGCGTCGGAGTTGGGCAAGGAGCTTATTGCGAAAAGGGACCACATAAGTACCTTACCGAAGTCAACCATGACCCAGGTTCGAAGAGCTGCTTTTCCTTCACCCAACCCAACTCGACGAACAAGGCGTCAAACAGGGCCGGGTTTGTCACTCGTTATTCCTTGTCACTCGTTGCTTGCTTCAAGCTAGTCGTTCATTCTTTCGCCATGTCGTTCGCTCTTTACACTGCAGCCCTCCTCCCAGTTGCCGTCCTCGGCTCTGGAATTCTTGCCTCCAATGACAATCGAATGGTGCAACAGGATGGGCTCATTCGCTACCCCATCATCCCCAAGCAGGGGGGCCCCCTTTTCGGCAACAAGCCCTCCAACTTGACCAAGAGACAGGTCGACACGGACAGTCTTGCTCAGCGCTCGGGTACCCTGTACACCATTGAGGTGGTTCTGGGCACCCCGGGACAAGCAGTTCCTGTCCAGTTCGATACAGGCTCTTCTGAGCTTTGGGTGAACCCGGTTTGTTCCAAGTCGACGACGCCCGACTTTTGCAATGCCCAGCCCCGTTTCACCGAGTCCTCTACTCTTGTAGACCTCGGCGTGCAGGGCGGTGTTACTTATGGAACTGGTTACACCGACTTTGAGTATGTGGCTGACTATGTCAGCATTGGATGTAAGCTCTTTTACACGCCTTCGCGTGGCTGTGGGGAGCTCAAAACTAACTCACTATTTCAGCGGCAAGGATCACACAGCAGATCTTCGGCGTCGCCTACGACAGCGCCCATGCGGTGGTGGGCCTTATGGGCGCCGGCCCAGACCTTGGGGGCTGGGATAATGGCTATCCCCTCGTCGTTGACTCACTTGCCGAGCAGGGCCTCACCAACAGCAGGGCCTTCAGCATGGACTTGCGGGGCTTCGATAGCGCACGGGGTAAATCATCATATCCCCAGTTTAATTGATTTCCAGTATCATTTGCCCTGGTATCGCTGACAAGACGATGTCGACTCAATAGGATCCGTAATCTTCGGCGGCATCGACACGAAAAAGTACTCGGGCAATCTTGTCAAGCGCCCCATCATCCCCGCCGCACAGTCGCCCGATGGTCTGACAAGGTTCTGGGTCTACGTCAACGGGATCTCGGTCAACCAGCCTGATGGCAATGTCGTCGACATCTACAAGACACCCGCGGGAGGAAAGGGACAGCCTGTGCTGCTCGACAGCGGATATACGCTCAGTGCCCTGCCTCCCCCCATCTTTAAGAAGCTCGTGGCCGCGTTCCCTTCGGCAGAGTACGTCCCAAACGCCGACCTGTATGTGGTTGATTGTCTGGATCCGGGCCAAGGCGGGTCGCTGGACTTCACCTTTGGCGATACTGTCATCAATGTCCGCTATTACGACTTTGTCTGGCACTACCCTGACACCAGCGCTTGTGTTATTGGAGCCTTCCCAGATGGTGAGTGCATCCATCGTTCGTTTGGCCAACAAGTCAGCCCGGAAACTTACAAGTTATGTTAGACTTCCCCGTTCTTGGCGATACCTTCCTTCGATCTGCGTTTGTCGTGTATGATTGGGATAACCGGATGATCCATCTGGCTCAGTCTGCCGACTGCGGTACAAATTTAGTGCCCATTGGGAGCGGCCCTGATTCTGTCCCATCCGTAATCGGCGAATGCGATCGATCCACATCGACTTCTACGTCCTCGTCCACTGACGCAACGAGCACATCGACTTCCTCGTCTTCGTCTACTGACGCAACGAGCACATCGACCTCCTCATCCTCGTCCACTGACGCAACGAGCACATCGACTTCCACGTCCTCGTCCACTGACACAACGAGCACATCGACTTCATCTTCGTCCACTGACGTGACGAGCACATCGACTTCGTCCACTGACGCGACGAGCACATCCACTTCTGACTCTTCGTCCACTGTTCCGACGAGCACATCAACCTCGTCGTCTTCATCCTCCACTTCGGGGTCGACATCCACGGCTTCTGTGTCCACATCTACTATCACTAGTACGTCGAGTGCCACAGACACCTCCGCTTCGGAGTCTTCCACCGAGTCATCCACCGAGTCACCCACCTCCAGCTCCGAGCACCCGTCGTCCTCGGCTACTGGCACCGCCTCGTCCAGCGCAGTCAGCATCACCACCACCCAGCCGACCATCACAAAGAGCACAGTGACGTACAAGACTACAACCACCCGCACAATCACATCGTGTGGGCCAACAGTCACCAACTGCCCCCTCAACCACGTCACCACAGAAGTCATCACCGCCACGACAGCCATCTGTCCCGAAACCACCGGCACCTACACGATCCACAAGACCCTCACCTGCTCCGCCCACGACGCCGACTCGGGCTGCGCCCCGGGAGCCACCCGCAAGACCAGCACACTGACGGTCACCGTGTCGCCCCTGGCCCCGACCGAGCGCACGACCCATGTCGTGCCGGGCTGCACGCCGGGCGCCACGGGGCCGAGCGTGTGCGCGCAGTGCGGGACGGGGGCGGCCGGGCCGACGACCCTGGTGGTGGCTGCCGTGCCGACGGTGACGGCCGCCGCGTGTACCAGCTGTGCCGGGCAGAAAGGGAATGGGACGGCTACAGCTACGGCTAAATCGACCAACGGCGTTGTCACCGCGGGTGCTACGCGGGCGGCTTGGGCTCAGGGGCTCGGTGCTGTTGTTGTTGGGGGGTTGCTGATGGCTGTGATGGGGTAGTGATGATGGGATTTGGGCTCAGGGGTGGTGTTGAGGGGGCGGATGTCGGTAGGAATGAATCATGGGGTGATGAAGTTGGATTGCTGGGCTTGGGAAATGTTTTTAGTGTGGTTCCGTTCAAGTGGGAGCTTTGTTAATACTTCGTTTTTCCTGGGATAGTAGGGGAGATGTGGGAAGTGTGACCCTTTTTAAGGGGTATGTACACACATCAAGTAGGTAACCAGAATGATAACAAAACGTGGATGATAACCTGAAAATAGCTACGAGTGTGACCACATGCAGCGATGGGTCGCGTTTCTTTCGCCGTTGGAAGTAACGGATATCACGCTTGCTTTGAGGCGAGGGCAGCGAAAGTCAGGGCCAGGGAGCTGTTCAGTGGGTTGCCTTGCATAGTCAAGATTCTCCTCGTCGAGGGTAGAGTCGAAATACTTGGGGGCTGAGTAATCTGGCGGGTTAATTATCCGGTCCTAAGGATATGCTCCAGTAAATACCTGCTGGTTAGGCGTTATGTAATTCCAGCCTCTACCTCGGCCTGGCCATCCACAACGCCAGCGAGGTCAAGCTGGACAACTGGTCCCCGCGTCCAAGGCCAGGGTTGATTGGTATTGAAAAGTCAGAAACGAAACTTGATAGTTGATATCAACCTCCCAGTCGGTAGTCTATCTGCAAAAGCACAAAAACATGACATTCCAACGCTAGCCGTATCGCTAGGTTGGTCCGGCATCTTCCACGCATTTCAAGCCACCCACCTAGGTCCAGTACCGGTATTGCGGGTGCTTGCTCCCAAGCTGCTCCATTTCCTCGTCGGTGAGACCTTCAAGCCGGTGATCCCGCTTCCCGGCCGCGCGAGCCTTGTTCTCGTACATGCAGTAGAAAATGCCAAAGATGGACAGACAGACGACGGCGAGTTGGCCACCCAGGTTGATGGAATGACCCGTGTGATACCTGGGCGCGTCGGCGGGTATATAAGTCCACCTGGAAGACGGAAAGGAGGTCAGTGTCTTGCGCAGAGCGGAACAGGGGTCGTACGGGAAACTCACGTTGCCACAATACCGCCGATGGTGCCAAGGGTGACGACGTAGCCCGCGGTTACAGCGCGGACCGAGGGCCCAGCCGAATCTAGAGACAAGCTTGTTAGTTTCTTGGCCAGGGCGCAGAAAGACACGTGGACATACTGTTCATGGCCCAACTGAGGAAACCAGGACCACCGGGGAACGCGCCGACTGTGACAAAATACAGGGCCATGTAGCGGATGTTGGGCGTCTCGACCCAACGCAAGATGGCAAAGCCAACCGCAGCAATACAGGAGAAGCCCGCGAGCCAGATGCCACGCTGGTGGGTCTTATCGCTGCCGTAGGCGATGGCGATGGCAACTAGACACGCCGCAACGTACGGCGGCACCGAGTACAGCTGCGACTGGATATCGGTCCAGCCGAGGTCTTTGAGAATGGTGGGCATGAAGACGGACAGGCCCTGCACGGTGATGTTGATGAAGAAAAAGCCCAACGCGCACGTGTAGTTGTGGATGCAGAAGACGGCCTGGCGTATGTCCTTCCAGGTGACATTCTTTGCTGGATCGGCCTTGTGCTCGCGGACCAGGCGCTCGGCCGCGATGCGCCGCTGGCGCTCCGTCAAGAAGCGTGCCTCGTTCGGGGTCGTGGGCATCCAGATGGGCGCCACCAAGCCGACGATCATGGTGACGAGGCCCTCGAAGAAGAAGATGTTTCGCCAGCGGACGATGACCGCTGCCCCGGCGCCCCATTGGGGGATTTGCGCGAGGCCCGCCGCCAAAAGACCGCCAAAGGCACCGGCCATAGAAGCGGCCGAGACATAAATGCCCATGCGGAAAAGCAGCTCGTTGCGCTTGTAGAAGCAGCTGAGGAAGAAGGCCAGCCCCGGGAACGCGCCACCCTCGAAGATGCCCAGGAACACGCGCACGACCATGAGGCCCTCGAAGTTGACGACAAAGGCTGTGCATAGCGAGACCAGACCGAAGCCGCAGACGAGGAAGGGGAGGTAGTAGCGGGGGCCGACGCGCTTGAGGATGATGTTGCTAGGCACCTCAACAAGCAGGTAGACGATGTAGAAGATGGAGAGCGCCCAGTTGAAGCGCACCCCCTCCTTCATATCAAGGTCATCGACGAGGCCCTGGATGCGCGCGTTGCCGATGTTGATGCGATCTAAGAAGCAAAGCATGTAGAGAAGCGTCACGAGAGGCACAGTATGCTGTTGTTCAACTGTCAGCCATTCCATAGCTCCGAGACGGCAAGAAAAAGGGGAACCGTGTTGACATACCCAATCGATCTTGCGCCGAATTTCGGCCTCTTCAGCCTCGGTCCATTCGAGCTCCGAGTCGGGCACGCTGGTGTCGGAAAGGTCGCCATCTTTGGTCGAGTTGACACGGCTTTGCTCGATTTGCTGAGCTGGACGCGTGAGGGGTGGTCAGGGGGGATCTTTTTTTCTCCATCTTTTCAGATTTTTGGCGGCTGTGGAGACTGTTGACTTACCAATCTCCTTCTCGTTCTGCATCATGGCGAAGGTCCGTTTCACAACCAAGGCTGCCCCTGAGCTTGTCCAGTGATCCGGTGGGCGCAATGGCGAGAGAAAGACGGCGGCGAAGAATCAAGGACGAAAAACCACACCGCCGAGAACCTGAGGGAACGAGAACCAGAGTTTGCGTGCTGGGTGGGGGGGTAATTAACCATCTTTTTAGTCCAGAACACCCCGGACCGGCCAGGGGACGTGCCGCACGTGGAATAAGACCTGGTCTCCTGGTTTAATGGTTGCATTGCAGGGGATCCCCGATCCATGAGTCCGTCCCGAATCCCCGCTACCTTGGGAGCTTGGCTGCCCCAGCGAAGTTGGGACCGCTGGGTGGAACCTGTCAAACGCATCCAATGAGACTCATGATGCCAGCACCGGTTGAGCATAACCGGGACCTTGAATGGAGGGCGTCCGATGTGAATCGGGAAACTAACCATGTTGTTGGTTAGGAGGTTAGCCATGGATGCAGTCCTGCCTACGCGGGTTGCTAGCTGCAGATTATCAGTTTCGGCAGATGCATTTGCGCCCGCAATTTCTGCAAACTGCCCTAGAATGTGGTACGCCAAGACCTCGGGGGGGCGTTGGGAATGCGGGGGGAGCAAGGTTTAAGGGTGCGAACGGCCGGGGAAGAACAAGGGAGGACAAGTTGCAAGCGCCACCACACAACCACGCCGTTGGACCACGGACGGAAAACCGAATCGGGATTTGAGTTCGGCCAGGGCTAGGCCTGCCGGCTCCAGGAGGGATGCAACGGGCGCGGTCAGCTGAGCTCCGCCCTACGAACTCCCCGAGCTCGAGCCGAGTGCTTTAGCTGCATCTTGGCTCCAACGGCAATGGTTGGGAGACGGCAGTCAACTGGTGACAACCAGACGCACCAAGAGAGGACGCCGCGGAGTTGGCCATGGCCGCGGGAGGGTGTCCCGAGTCCCGAGGGTGTCGTTGAGCTGCTGCACTGGCAACCATTTGGCCCCCCCATCAGGCCGCACAAACTTCCCGGGAGTGTGCATCGGCAAGTTTTATCGGGCCTTTCGGCTAGGCTGTCCGCTCGAGTTAAACTCCGAATGGCTCTGTCGTTTCCGCCTGCTTTAAATGGCGTTGCAATCAGCCTGTTGACGTCGTTCTGCCATATTGCTGACCGGGAAACCCGCTCACGAGCCAATGCCAGCTGCTCAGCTATTACCGCCGTGTGGTGCTCGCTAAAAGATTACTTTTACACAAATCCCCTGCGGGCCGTGTCCATCGCCTGATCGCAGAAAACAGCGTTTCCACAAAAGCGACATCAGTGTGTGCTGCGGATAGCATAATCATGTCTGTCCATTTCGAGAGTAAGTCGAGACTACTATCCCAACGGCATGTCCGGTTGCCACATTTGCCCACCGGAAATTATTGAGGGGGGAGGGGTGGTGGCCTATCAGGTCCGGGGAAGTTGAAAGGGCTTATAACGACAGCGAAGATCAATGGTCAATATATCCAATGGCTATCATCATTGATCATGCTGACCATTAACTACCACCACCGCCCATTCCTTCCAGAGGTACACACGCCCTGATCATTGGTGGCCTCCTCAAACACGCTGGTCATGGTTTGTACCCCCAACCCTCATGTCCGTCCGCACCGTCCCTGTCCGCAACTTTCCATCTCTCGTAAGAAACAAGATTCCTCTCAACTTCTCTGTGAGGCGTCCGAGTCTCCTGAACTCCGGCATAAACTCAGCGGCAATACCGCTCCCAGACCATCTTGGCGACGCCGGAATTGATCAGGACGCCTCTCGCCTCGGTGGTTTCCATCTCAATGCCTAGATATGGAATGATGATGCTTTTAGGGCAAATGTCCTGGTCCGCGCGGGAACCGGAATGGCCAGCGGTGTTTTGTCGGCACTTGAAAGCTGACGTGACCCGCCCATTGTGTGCGAGGGCGCCGACTCCGCCGTGGTCCGGAAGGGATGAGGTACTAGGTATTGGTAGACGAGGTTTATTCTCAGCCAACTTAAGGTACATGTACTCTAGGTAGGGCGGGTAGAGGTAGGGTCGGAGGGGCCGGCCCTTTGGGTTCGCACATGGCAAACTGAGCCAATTCTGGGTCACTGTGACGTGGCGTGCGGCGCCGTTCGTATCCATCAGTGCGCTCATACCCATTGGTGCTTCTGCCATGCCTTTTAGTAGACAGCGGCCGCAGTGTCGGAATGGCAAGGCAGACGAGGGCAACGGAGATCTCGGCTCCCGCCCAGACATAGTACTCTGCGAAGCCCACTAACCACGAGTTAGCGCCGAGGCCAATCCCAAATGCTAGATGAAGCTGGCTTACATGTGTAATCATCGATGGCCGACTTTGAAAGTACCACCGTCCTGACAATGCCGCATGCCCCAGCGCTGTCGACAAGTCAGCAAACGTTTAATTAGCCCCATGTGAGTACCGCACTTACATGACCCCCAATCCCATGCCACCCGCAAGTATGATTTTATCTCGGCGGGATATATGTAGAAACCAGACAAACAACCATGGAAAGGCTGCAAAGAAGAAGTCGCAAGCGCTTGACCAAGCTAGAACCATGTCAGCATAGTAACGACTTCCACGTTGGACTCTTCTAGGTAGTGTGCCCACCTCCAAGCCCGACGGCAAATGGCTGTATGTTAAAGTTCCACGTCCCCGGTGTCCTCAACACATCCCAGCTGGCCTGTACTGGGGTCGTCTGGTTCCAGAGCATGATGGGCAAGGCAATCGAGGTCGCAGCCGTGATGAAGAGCAGTAACCAAACCGCGACTTTGTGTGATTTTAGCGGCACAACGCGGAGTAGAAAGAATCCCATAGAGAACTTTGCAAACGCGTTGCCGGTAACAGAGAGGGTGGTGGCGACATATGTCCAGAAAATGGCGTTGGCCGAGTCATCGAGACTTAGCGTCCAGAAGCTGCGGCCCAGGCCGTAGTGGATGGCAACCTGGATGGAGATTGTGAAGGCGAGGAGCCAGATGCCGGTCCAAAGGTACAGGTGGTCCTCAATGGCAAAAAAATGGACGAGGCGTATGCGAGTGTAGAGCCGAAGAGTAACAAGAGTGAAGGACAGCGCCGTCATGACCCAGAGGGCCACGGCCACCGAGTGTCCCAGTTGCATATTGGCATCACGGGCGCAGTCTGTGGGCCAGCATCATTGAAAAGATGGAGTTAAAAGTAGAACGAGCTTTGACAAGACGACCAGGATTGGCGAGAGTTTTACTCGCCAGACTATATCGGGCTGAGGATGGATATCTGCACCTCATTTCCCCAACCTTGGGTCAAACAAGCCACTGACTGCATCAGCGGCCTGGAATGGGAACAAGGGACTGGATGGCAATGGTGCAGGCGGGCCTGTCCCGATAGGGCGCGGAACATGCACAGATGCGGCCCGGCCTTTAGCCAGCAACATCAGGGGGCCTTGAATGGTCGATCCGCGGGTTGCTCAGGGGCCAAGGGCTGCTGGACCAAGCAAGGGAAGAAGCTGTGCCACTTGCCAACCGCCTACCCCCTTCAAGCACTGAGCGCGGGGTGACCCTGTCTCCTTCCCACGCTCGCTTTCCCTTGGTCAATTTTGATTCAAAACAGCAGGGAAACACGGTGATACAAAATATGTTGAAGATGAGGCCAAACTTTGGATAAGGCCGCCTGATTCATGCCGCAGTTGTTTTGTTTTCCATGCAACCTCCATGGGGGCCACCAAGTGGCAAGGGCATAAACCCACGCCTCAGCTGAGGTTGAGCCGATAATCTCGGCTCCCAGGGCGGCACCTGCGGCCTGTCCCGCCCTCCTATCCCCCAGCACCTCTAATAATAGACAGGCCAAAGCACACCTACGGATGGCTCTGTGAAGGATAGGGGCGGTTGAATGTTCCCCGAGGAGGTTGGGAAAAGGACTCTTCCCTGGCTCCGACCACGCCACGGGCTGGAATTCTTCAGGTGAAACGTTTTGGCTACAAGTCATCAAAACGCATTGGTGGTTTTAGTGTATGGATTCGCGATACCCTGCCCCGAGTTCTCCGTTTTGGGTGATCCAACTCTGTATGCCTCTCGCCTTAGGTACTTTTATGTTTGGAGGTCAGCTCCTAACGCACGACTGTGCAAGGGGTGGTCTCGTTCGCGATGATGGCATCTCCTACGTACAATACCTATGGCGTTTTGCTTGGCAACGGCTGTGATTAGGGTGGTTCTCAAGGATTCGGTATTCCATTCTTCCGTGCCGAAGGGCCTGGCTTTGAGTGAGAGTTGCCGATTGAGGTCACTCAAGTTGGGATTCCTCTATTTATTAACACAGCTGAACCCATGAGAGTCTGTGAGTTCAGAAGTTGCATAAAGGTTCGGCTCCCTCTAAGGCATCAGGCTTGTCTCATTCCTTCAGCAGCTCCAACCTTCGAGATAAGTGTTGGTACTATTGTATCGGCTTGAACAGTCGGCATGACGATCAACAAAAGAAAGCTTTGATGGAGTGGGTGATTCATAATTTAGCAGCATTACTAAACTATTACCCCTGGCATGGCTGGTCTTTCGTGCCAGTGTCTTTGAGCAGGTGTCTTTCCCAATAGGAATCTACACAACGGTCGGTAATACCCAAGAATTAGTTCATTACGAAGTCTTCTTGGAAGGGAATAGCTGACTGGGTTGTTATCTTCCTCTTAGTTCCTCACTCCAATCCCTTGTCATTTGAAACACATATACCCCTTTGCAAGCAAGCGATGAGAACTCTCCTGATTGCATGTGTATGTAAACTGCATTGACTATCTACTTTCGCCGGAACTTCAATGGGAAACAATAAATTGTCAATATTATCGAGGCGGAGGACGACGATAGCAAATTGAGACTTTGTATACATACACCATTCAAGTTTTCTACCGCTTTAACAGTGAAAAGAACAAAAAGTGATAATCCCACGTAGTACTGTTAATTAGATCTAGTCTACAAGATGCGGGCTTAACATCCCCAACCAGGGATAGACATATTATTCCTATCACGGACTGCTTGTCCTACAAGTTACATTAGTGACTGTTCAAATCACCGCCAGACTACCGTCCCCTGGTCCCAGAGTAATACAAGGGGATGTGCAGCTCGTGGTGTTCACGTCCCCGGGTCCGCCGTATAGTGCACATCGCTGAGTCCGTCCTGGTGCTCACACCGCCGAGGGGGTACATGACCACGATCGCAATACAAGACCGGAAGCTTTCCTTCGGCGAGGTCTGCGGCACCGGGACCACCAAACCGGCGTGAACCCCCGTTGCCGGCAGAGATAGCATCATCGAATACCCGCTTTTGCGGCAGCGAGAAAAGAACAATAGCAAAAATCGAACCCCACGCGACGAATGTCAAGTATTTTCGCATGCCGCAGCAGATCCTTTTCCTTTCCTCAACAAACTAAAACCATCTCCTCGCCACAGAAACCAAAGCACAAACGACGCGCACAAGAACAGAAGAAAAGAGGCGCGCCAGGATGGCGCCTACGTTGCCGATATGTCATCGACTCGCGGCGCCTGGAGAGCCGTGGCTGAAGTATGACAACTTCAACGTTGTAAGTGACGTGGCCTCGGCGCAGTTGTCGGCCGTTATAGCGCCGCGAGTAGGGAACTAATGGCCCTTCAGATGGAGTGGGTTGCGTCTGAGCCTCGAGTTATGATATGGATCGAGCTGCTCCAGCAGAGGGACCTTGCCCCTCCCGACCTCCCGCCATTCCCCTTCATTGTCTTTGGCCCGGTACGGTTGTTGAAGGAGGTCAGCAATATTGGAGAGGGCGCTCTAGATGGTAAGGGTATCTGAGCAAGCGTTGTCGCCACGGGAAGCCTGTAGGAAGCAAGCTAACCAAAGCACTCTATTCATCTAGAAGAACTTTCGCGTTGTCGATATGCCCTCACCAATCCGGAAACCGCCGAAAAAGCAGAGGCCCGCCGCAAGATACTTGCTTGGAGTCTTTTGACCGCCCGCAAGGTCTTGAAGGAGGCCACGAAAAAGGCGATCAAGGACGACGCGGAACAGGGCGTTGAGCAGGACGTGGGACAGGCATCGCTGGACACACTCGAGAAGCTCGAGGCGTTCATCCGGAACCCCCAAAACTCGCACCTCGTCAGCTTCACCGCGGTCTACCTGCATCTCAACAGGTTCCGAGCTTGCCAGAGCCCCGGCACGGTTCGTTTCCTCGATGACGTGCAGCGTATTGCTCTCAACGAGCGCTGGCCGGGCAACTCGAGACACGCCCGTATGTTGAGCGAGATGGACGGCGGATGCTGCGCCGCCGTTCGCGCTGAGCACCCCGCTCTGAACATCCGCGCTGTGCTAATCGGCCTGAACTTCTATTCCTTTGAGCTCCTGAAGATGGTCCCGGCCAACATTGGCGATTGCGGCAGCTGGATTGGTAGCCCGGAGCTAGGGAAGCGGCGCAACGAGGTGCTGCGCGAACTCCAGGCTACCGGCCGCGGTGCACTTGTTTCGGAGCTCCTCAGGTGCCGGTTCCGGGTCGAGGGATGGTTCCCACACGCCCCTTACCCCAAGAAAACGGCGGATATCGCGAACTCGGGTCCCGTTGCTCGCAGCTTCCGGACGCTCCTCGCAGGTCGTATCGCCGTCGCTGCCAGCCAACCTCCGACAACGTCCCCAAGTCAAGCACCGTTGACTGGACAACACTTGAGGGTTACGGCGCCCTCGACATCAGAAATCGGCTCGCAGATTAGCCGAGCTAATGATGAACTCGCAACCGGCCCGCTTAAGCCATCCACCCCTTCAGTAGCACAAGGAGCAGAACACCCTGAGACGACTCAGCCAGGAAAGGACAACCCCTCGAGTACTGATGCAGTGCCAGGACAGCGCTCATCCATTTCTGCAGCCGAAGGCCCTGAGAAGCCCGAATCGGCCGCGGCCGCCAGAGACGACCGGCCCAAACCTGACGGCGCCCCCAAGTCCACGGACAGTGTCTTTGAGGCCGACACCCCAGTCGAAACTGACGGCACCTCTGATACTAGCAGCGTGTCTGGGTCCGTACCGTATCCTCTCCAGCAAACCAAGCCACGGGCGAACGCGCATGGGCACGCACAAAAGGGGACACACGTGAAGGTACAGGTGGAGGCAGGCCAGTGGGGAGATGGGGAGGAAGATGGGCGGGAGGTTGCGGTACAAAAGAACGCAGAGATGCGCAATGCCAAGAAGACCGAGAAGAACAAGCGCCAAAAGGAAGTCAAGAAGCAACGTCGACGGATGGAGGCAGAGCGTTCCACGCCCGCCCCCGCTGCCAACTTCAACGATGACTCCACCACTGAAGCTGGAGCTCTCGCCGTATCCGAAGCGGCCGACAACAATGGCCCTAAGCCGTGGGGCGAGGACGACGGCGAAGACGACGAGAAGACAAAGCGTAAGGCCAAGGAACAACGCCGAAAGGAGCGGCGGCGAATAGAGAGAGAGGCGGAGGTGGAGAAGAAGAGACTCCAGGAAGAGGCAAAGGCGCGGGCGAGCGAGGAACAGCGGGCGAGCGAGGAACAGCGGGCGAGCGAGGAACAGCGGGCGAAAGAGGAACAGCGGCGCCAAGAGGAGGAGCGAAAGAAGGAAGCATTGGAGAAGCGGTATGAGGAGAATCAAGGACGCTGTGAAGAGGAGACACGCCGACATGAAGAGAAAGCCAGGGTTGTGGAAACAGCTGCAGCTCATCAGCAAGCAGAGGAAGCCCAAGGGTGGCAGCGGGTGGACCATCACGAGAAGGAAGAGATTCGACGTGCCAAAAAAGCAGAGGCCCGCCGCAATGAAGCAGCCGTCAGGAGGTACCAAGCCCAACTTGCCAAGGAAGCACGCCTGGCTCAGGAGGAAGAGGTTTGCCGCGCCTTGGAAACCAAGACCCCCCGCGTCCAAGACGGTCGCCCCGCCCTGGAACACCAAGCCCGACTTGCCGAAGAAACTCGCCTGGTCAAAGAGGTGGAGATTCGCCATGGCAAACAAACCGAGACTCGCCGGGCCCAAGAAGCTCGCATCGCTAAGGAACGCGAAGCCCGGCTTGTTGAAGACGCTCGCCTAGCCAAAGAAGTAATGGAGGCTCGCCGTGCCCAAGAAGCTCGCATCGCTAGGGAACACGAGGGCCGACTTACTGAAGGAGCTCGCCTGGCCAAAGAAGCCGAGGCTCGCCGTGCTCAAGAAGCTCGTATCGCTAGAGAACACAAGGCCCGACTTGCTGAAGAAGCTCGCCTGGCGAAAGAGGTGGAGATCCGCCGTGGTAAAGAACCCGAGGCTCGCCGTGCTCAAGAAGCTCGCACCGCTGAGGAACATATAGCCCGGCTTGCTGAAATAGCTCGCCTAGCTGAAGAAACCGAGGCTCGCCGTGGCCATGAAGCTCGCCGTGCCCATGAAGCTCGCTGTGCCCATGAAGCTCGTATCGCTAGGGAACACAAAACCCGGCTTGCTGAAGAAGCTCGCTTGGCAAAAGAGGTGGAGGTTCAGCGTGCTCAAGCTCGTATCGCCATGGAGCACGATGCCCGACTTGCTGAAGAAGCTCATCTGGCGAAAGAGGTAGAGATTCGCCGTGGTAAAGAAAGCGAGGCTCGCCGCGCTCAAGAAGCTCGCATCGCTAAGGAAAACGAAGCTCGGCTTGCAGAAGAAACTCGCCTCGCCGAGGAGGTCGTGGAGGTTCGCCGCGCCGAAGCCGACCGGCTGGCTGAGGTAGCCCACCGTGCTGGCCACGACGAGACGACTAGTCGCGCCGAGCAAACAAAAAGAACCCGACCCGTCAAGGCAGTCAAAGCTCGCCGTGACAGGCAGGGTGAAGTTGGTCGCGCTCAAAAAGCCAGTGTCGCTGAAGAGGCGCATACTGCTGAAGCCAGTCTTGCTGAGGAGGTCCTCCTCCCCTCTGCTGAAAAGGACGGTCTCCGCAAACAAACCCGCCGTACCGATCGAGCGGAAGAAGCCCGCGGGTCTAGCCCAACCGATGTTCGCCGCGCCGAAGGTTCCCGTCGTACAGACGATCATGAAGAAGCTCGCGCCCAAGACGTCGAGCTGCAGCGCCGGCAGCGCGAGTATCTTCGGAGGGCGGATGTCGAGGAAGATGCCCTGGGCAATGTGGCGCGAGAGGTCTCATCCCAGATTACCAGACAGCCTCGAGTAACCACTTGGACCCAGTGTCACCAGACGCAACCTTCAGGCCAAAACGCCAACAACGGCAACCAGCATCCGCACTCTGAAGGACGGCCCCAACAACCGCAGCGAAGCGTGCAACGCCATGCACAAGTCCAACCGCGTCTAATCGACGTAGACCCATCGAGCCAAGCCCACACAACCACCGAGGAGATTGACCATCTCCAAGCACAGAAACGGGCGTATCGCCAGCTCTCGGCAGCTGGCTTCCAACTGGGAGACGCCGCTCGCCGCGCAGAGGAGGCTTTCGATGTGGCCCAAGAGGAATGCCTTCGCGTCGCGGCGGCCCATACCCGGCTCCAAAAGGCCCACCAGGCTGCGCAAGCACTCCTAGCTGCCCCTGCCCCACGGCCTACCCAAGCGCTCGAGCCGGAACCTGCCCTACTTCCTGTGCCAATTCATAAGAGTGGGCGAGCGCGGCAGGATGCCCAAAATGTCCGGGCCGCTCAGTCCACCCAGCCCGCTGAGCAATCGGTCCGCGTGCAGGCCCAAGGCGCCACAGACTCTGAGGAGTCCCGGCCGACCCCGGCGAGCCAGAACACCGTCAGATCTCCGACGAGCTCCGATTCAGACCCTTGCGCAGACCACTTGATCAGCCAACAGGTCGGCGAACACGGCACGCCGGATCCCGAGTCGTGGTACAATGAGGCTCCTCGCAATCTCGCCCATTCGCGTGCTCGGTCCATCGATCGCGGCGCCTTTGCTTCTCAACGGTAGGTAGCGGTCCGGTGCGGATGTTGCCGTCTCCGGCGGCGAGTTCTTTCGATTGGGGTGTTTTGGCGTCAATGGACTTCGGGCGAGGACGCGTGGACATGGCAGTGAAGCGCAACGGCCCGGGTTTGAGGCCTGAGGGGGAGCCGGGGACACCATCCTGATTCCTGATAAATGACTCGTCATAGCTGCAAAAATATGAGACAAGGTTCAGGGCGACTGCCCGATAATAGCCGTACTAAATGCGAGATGTCTTAATTATCTCGGGGACAGGTGTGTTTTGCTGAGGCCTGAGAGAGATTCCATTTGCGTCCATGGATTCCATCCAGAGCTGGCCATGCTAACCGTTTGAGCCGTTCCAGCGCCTGGAGGGCCTGGAACGCCGTCGTCCCCTCACAGCAGGGGGCTTCCCGCTCCCCGATTAGGCATTGCCGATGCGGGGTCAATGGTGGGTGTGCCACGTGGGTGGGCTCTGTGCCCTCGCGGCAACGATAAACTGCCCGGGTTCGCCGTCTGAATTGCCCAAGGGGGGGTTGCTGATTTATAGGCTTTCCGTTTGTTCATGTTCAGTTTGTATCGGCTGACATTGACTGAGATGCTTGAGGCGGAAGCTGTCAGGAACCTGAATCACCTGCTGTCCAAGGACTCGAAGCAGGCCCGCGGCTTGATGCAGCATGCCGAAAACATCTCCTACCCCTGCAAATCAAGTTCGCAAGCGAGACAGGCCTGCAGGAAGGCGATATGCGAGCATATCTCTATCTTGCACATCCGTCCATGCAGATGATGCATTGATGCAAAGATGTCGACTCCCCCCCCCCACTAGCGCCTCTTATCAATCTAATTCGGGACGAGTCTGCAGGCAGCCGATTAATCACTGGGCAGCTCCTGTTCCAAGTTAGACGCTGAGGTCCTCGCACAACCAAAAACATGTCCATCCAGCAATGTCATGGTAATCCGTCCTGCTCTCGCTCCATTGACGCGTTGCAAATCGAAACCGCAGCAGCCAAAATCCCGTATTTTATTTTTACAACTTCTCAATATCGGGATTGAGCCTCGACTCCTCTTGTTCTCCCCAATCCAGCGGGGCCGAATCCATCCAATCTTTGCGTCGAGTTTGAGCCACTGCAGAAGACGGGGCCGCAAAAGAGAGAGACCGGGCCAAACAGCGACGGGCATAGGACAGCGAGGTAAGCTACGAGAACGGGGAACTGCTTCGGTGCTTCCCCGTTCCAGACCCCACCACAAAATTCGCTCGACGCGCTAGGCACGGCCAGCCATCCAAGTCATCGACGGGTGGGGTTCTTCGAGCCCCTAAGGGACGCTCGGCCCATATCCTCCTATCCTCCCATGATCGCCCCTATGAGCTTTCCCCGACAATACAGCTCTCGAAACATCTTACTGATCTTCGTTCCCTGTCTTTTCCCCGTCACAGCGAGCCTTGGTTGCGCCGTCGGTCCCAGAGTGGGGGATCCGCGCATTTGCGCCACCGAAATCCGCCCCCCGACTTCCAAACCAACGGACCCGTCTTCGACCAGTCACCCGGGCAAGCCGTCCGATCCCGAGAACCGCGCCATGTGCCGACTAGTCGTCTTCAAGGGCACCTGCCCTCAATGCTCGGACGCATTCACCTGGGACGAGCTCACACAGGAGCTCAGCTGCCTCGAGGCAAAAAACAACGGGGAATTCGGCATGTGCAAGGAGGGGGCGTCGGTGGACGAGAAGACGCATGACCAGGAGTGCGACGCGTGCGCGGCCGCGCTGGAGGCCGATGAGGGCTACGATGGCGGTACGGACGACGTGATTGAGGCGCTCGAGTTTACCGGCGCCGGCTGGATTAAGAACAAGACGGACGCCGCTGACAAGGATCAAGCCGGCGGCAGGCATAAGAACAAAAAGCAGCGGACATCATGAGCCGCGTTCCTCTTCGACCCGACCGGCGTTTTACTCTCCCGGCTTTTCCGTTATGGTTTACCGCCGGTTCGCACGGGCAGCATTCCACCTGAGATACCCCCGCCGCCACCCACCCACACACGCACACAGACACACACATATACACACACAGAAGGAGAAAGAGACAGACAGACACACATTCGAGGGGCTGGCAATCCGAGCCAGCTAGTTCGGCGCAACTGGGGATAGGGCCACAACTGTGGCATACGAAGCTATAAGTTGGAGGTCGGAGGATATCTGCAGCGCGGCGCATTTCGGGACATCATGGGCGCCGAGGGCTTAGTGTCGAGCCGAGTCATCATTCAGCATGCAACGGCGTAGCGGGAGCATCTTGTTTACGCGGACTCTGCCGGAGAGATGCCGGCCCAGGGCATGTAGGGCCATTGCGGTAACGAGGCCACGACCGGGACGAGTTATGAGGTTAATGATAATGGCATATGGCACCGGCAAGAGATTGGATTTGGGCATTGCGGGCGCAGATGGGATGGACTGTTAGATGTGGTCTGGCAGGTATGAATCGGAAGCAGCACAGTTGACCAAACCTTACATATCATGGGGAAGGCCGTTCCAGAAACACTGTGTATCAGTTGCATTTGTATGTACATACACATTACTAACAGTTGAAACGGTGAACATCTATCGCCGAAGCTACGACCCAAGCAATATCTAAGGTTCTCTAGGTATCTTCTTCTATTCCCTTGAAACCATTACTCCCCATTACTCTCTTCAGTCTTCAACCCCCTAATCCACACCCTCCCAAGTCTCCTTCGCAACCCGCCAATACCGGCCCGCATCCACCCTGACATGGGCAACATGCTCACTCCCCTCAAACCTCTCCCTGCGCGCCCGGCGAAACCCCCGCTTGTCCGCCTCGGCCGCGTGCGCCTCCACGTCCCGCCAGTGCACCAGCCGGTCCCCTGGGCCGTACACATAGGTGCGGCGGACCTCGCTCCGCCGCGCGGCCCCGTCGTTCAGCGCCGCCGCCGCCGCCGCCAGCGGGCCCGTCCGGCCCCGGCCGACGAGCCCGTGCGCGAGCCAGTACCACGCGCAGAGCGCGTGCAGGAACGGCGCCGCGAGCCATTTCGCGAGGCCCGTCAGGCCCGCCGAGAAGGCGCGGTAGCCGGCGCGGTAGCGGAAGAGGCCCGGGGTCGAGTCCAGCACGATGGTGTAGGGTGGGAGTGGGGGGGCGGTGGCGGCAGCGGGGCGGGCGAGGGCGCGGCGGAGGTGGTGCAGCGAGGCCGCGCCGCCGTTGGACCAGGCGTGGATCAGCAGTTGGGGCGCCTGCTGCTGCGGGTTTGGTGCCTTGTTGGCGGGGGTCATGGGCGTGGTTCCGAGGTCGGGGAAGATGGAGCAGACTACCGGCGTGGCCGGGGCGAACTCGCGGGGGTTGCCACGCGGGCTGATGAAGTGCCGGGGTTCGGAGCGCAGCAGGAGGACGGGGGCGGTTGGGTAGAGGGCTTGGTACTGCACGAGGTACTTTGCGATGTGGGGGTCGCGCGCGCCCATCCACGTTGCGAGGATGATCAGCTTCGGGGCCGGGTTCTGGGATGAGATCGTCTCAGTGTCGGCCGTTGCTGGCGAGGGTGTTGTCGGTCGGTAGAAATAGACGCTCGGCGAGAGCTTGGTCATGGCGGCGAGCGGACTCGCTGCCCGCGTCGTCGCTGCGTTTGACGCCATATTGCGTCGTCCGATCTGGCTGTTCCACCTTCAGCCGCCCGAGAACTTGAACCGGCAGAGTTCTCCTTTGATATGTATGTAGGGAGCTGTACCGCGCGTTCGGCTGCGCGGACAAGTTGAGTAATTTGGGTGGGAGACTCGGACTTGTCGCGATCTGTGTCTTGGCTTAAGCCGAGGCATTTCCGGATTCGGCATTGATTCAGTTGGGATGGCGGATTAGTCTTCGAAGGATGCTCAACATCGACAAGGTCTGCAGAATCCCAACAAACTTACGGCTGTTGTATTTGCCCGAAGACCGTGAGGATCTGCCAGGGTACTCCCCGTCAACCCATCAATCAAGCCGAGCCCGTTAGTTAAGAGCGGAACGCCAAGCAGCGAAGAGGACCTCCAGAATGGCGGGAAGTTACCAAGTCACAAACACAGGTAAGAAAATGATCAAATTAACGCCCCGATGCCACCCTATTTTTGTCCTAGTATACACACTACCTGGTGGCCAGGATTACCCCAGCCCAAATCCCTTGCCCGCCACAATGAGAAGGCCAAAGGCGTCAGATTGAGCAAATGGGACGAATATACCCATCCTCGAGTCCAGTAAATGGGCCAGATAATGTGCAGTCAGTCAGCAATCCGATGACTACGGCCAATGAGAGAGCCCGGGCCAGATTCGTGATGATGATCCTGTGGGACGGTTTCAGAGCCTCATGTCATACCGCGCGTGCATCATGCCAGTCATCAGATGTAACGAAAGTCCAGCGGTGCATCTTTCCAGCTTCCTTGTCCATGCAGAGGCGAAGGCATCTTCAGAGGCTGAACATGAACGATTCGAGCGGTCAATGACGATGCAAGAGCAGTTCCGCAGGACGAGCAGGACAGCAGAGACTAGTGGAAATGGTTGAGCCACGCCGTCAGGGGCATCAAAGCGAGACACGGCCCACCTTCCGTTCGTCAATACCGCCAGCAACGAGGCACAGCGCAGTTGCATCGCAGTCGGATCAAGCAGCCAAGTTGCAGTTTGCCTCAAGTTTGTCGCGCGGGATGCATTCGCAAAGGTTGGTCGCTAGGAAGGTCCGGGATCCAAATCGCAAACCCAAGCAGGGTGTCGACGATGATGCAGTGAGAATGGTAAAAGTCCGAGGCAGATGTCGCAGATCTGCCAAAAAGGCCGAAGAAAAAAAAAGAGGAACGATCAGCGATGAATACTGGTACAGTCAAGTAACAAATCCGGTCAGGCTGGAGGTTGCAAGAGGCCGGACGGATCTCAGATATGCCACGCCCTGGGTATCATGTAACGTGCCGCCATGCAGAGATTCAAGGCGCAAGGTCAAGGCCAGCATCGAAAGTGGCGACGGCAACATCAAGACGCATCAACGAGTTGAGTGGGCGGGTCAACATTAAGCGCATCAGCGAGTCCGGAGGCATGGCGACTTTACGAGGTCCCGGGGGCCTGGGGGGGTCCTCCCTGGCCTTGCTGAGCGGCAAGCTGGGATTGCCACCAGAGTGCAATGTAGTTCTCGTAGCCGCCGTCTATTGCCGCGGGTTAGTCGTGATGCTAGGCAGAAAGCGAAGGAGTTGAAACGTGTACTCACACATAGCGTACGGATCAGCCTGGCCGCCGCTGCCGGCCGCAGCTGGAGCCGCGCCGCCGGAGGGCACGTTCGAAGGGGCGCTGCTGGGATTAGAGGGCTGGCCATAGCTGGGGTTGTCATAATCACGGTGCTGGCCACGGCCACGTCCACCGCCGCCGCCGCCGCCGCCGCCGGCAGACTTCTGCCTCTGCGAGCTTGTCAGTATGGGTGGTGGTAAAAGATCTAACAGGTCCGAAGACATACCGCTGCGTCAACCTTGTCCTCAATGGCACGCTTGGCCTGGGCGATCGAGTCCCGGGAGCCGACGAGACCAATCTCCCGCTCGACCTCACCAGCGCCTGACGACTGAGACACATTGATCTTGCACCCAGTCATGTTTTGCATCTCTCGGATCGTCTCGCCACCTTTGCCTATGATCATGCCGACGGCGTCCGAAGGGACGTAGATGGAATCGTTGACCTTATCCTGACCGCCACCACCGCCGCCGCCACCACCGCCACCGTAATTGTCGCTACGGCCGCCGCGCGCATTTGCCGGATTGTTCCCATTCCTGCTGTCGCTATCCACAATCTCAAGAATCAGTTCCTTGGCATGGCGAGTAGCGGCAGGGGTGCCGATGAGGTTGACAGGGCGAAGGCCGTTAACGCTCTTGTTCTCGCTAACAATGTTAATGTGGCAGGCGCTGCGTTCCTGGAGGTCACGGATCGTCTCTCCACCACGGCCGATGATCAAGCCCACGGTTCTATCGGGGACCATGATCTGAACACTGTCCTCACCCTCCTTAGGAACCGGCGGAGGAGCGGGACCGCCACGTCCACCGTCGCGGCTGCGTTCGCCGCCACCTTGGGGAGGCCCGCCGCCGCCGCCGCCGCCGCCGCCGCCACCACCACCACCGCGCATGCCGCTCTCACTGATGATGTGGTTGATCATCTCCTTCGCCTCCTCGCGCTGTGGCCGAGGCCCAGTAATTCTGCACAGTCGGTATTGGTCGTTCTGGCCAGTCGGCGGGATGAACTGAACCCGGCAGCGACTCTCGCTTTCGACACGGCGCAAGTTTTCGCCTTGACGACCGATGATGAGCCCCACCAAGCTCGCCTCGATCTCGATGGTCTCGACGTTGTCTTCCTTGCCTCGCAGCGGCGACCGGTCGCGGCCACCGCTGTGGGTACCGCCGTGGCCACCATGCGGGGAGAAGCCCTGGCGACCACGGCCAGGAGAGTAGGAGCGGTCCCGTCCATATCCGCGATCCTGTCCACCATGCTCGGCACGCCTCTCGTCCCGATAAGGGTTGAAATTGTCCCGGAATGAATCCCGTCCGCGGGGGCTCTTGGATCTGGACTGTTGTTGGTAGTGCCTCGGATCCGACTGGCGCGGGTCGGGGTAGGCTGCATTCTGCCGGTCATAGGGAGTGACGCCTTTCTCTGCTGCGTACGCTTTAGCCTTTGCAATCGCGTCGGCAAGCTGCACCGTGCCCGAGTTGACCGGCCGAATGGTGCTGATATCGATGCTACCGCTCGACGACGGCTGCGGATATGGATAAGCCGGGGCCGGTTGGTACGACGCGGGGGGTTGCGGTTGGTACGGGTTCTGCCCGGGGGGTGCGTATCCCGAGTGCGCGGGCGCGGGCGCTGGGATGCCAGGATGGCTCTGAGTCGGCGGGGTCGAGGTCGCCGGTCGCTGGGTGGCATCTACCGCTTGAGTTAGTACACTCATTATCCAGCAATCAGTGCATCGGTCAGTCTCACCACCAAGCATCTTGAGAATGGAGTTGATGTCGGGCGGTGCGTTCGCCATCTTGTCTCAGGCGCGCAAGTTGCGGATCTTCCTGGGCCGAGTGCTGGGGTGAGGATCGCAGTCGCAATGCAGCAAGAAGGAATTGCGAGGTCGCACAACGCAATGTGTAAAGGTGAGCTGAAAATCAGCAACGCAAAGCTGATCTTCGATTGTTATGTGTCGCGGCACCTGGGCGAGGTCAGTACGAAATTCGCTCCACGGGCTTGAGGTGGTTGGGTCGGTCGCGTGGTGGCGTCTGCTGGAAGAGCTGCGCACAAAGATGCGCTCAATGAGGGAGCTGAAGGGCCGGGGTCGAGTACCAACCTTGATCGGAACGGCACAGAATGTCACGAACCGCAAATGTCGCAATCCTTACTGCAGTCGTGATATCGCAGTCTTGAAATGAAGACGGGAAGCAAACAACTGGAAGAATCTGCCACCGCTGCTGTTTCTGAGTTGGGTGGAATTTTGCGATGGGGAAGGAATCGGTCGGCAGCCCTTGGCAATTTCAAGCAAGGTTCGGTTGGTTGTTTCCCGCTTGGAGCAGAACGGATGGCTGGTGCTGTGGCTCGAGTGTGGGTCGAGGATGGCTGCTGGTGGCATTGAGCGCCGCACAAATTCAAGTGGCTTGGCTGGTGGTCCGTGATGAGGCACGTGATGTCACATGCAGCAATTTGCCCGACGTCAACTGCCAATTAAAGCCCCAGAGCTCCCCAGAGTTTTGTTCGATGACATGAGGAGCCGCGAATGACCATTCAGCGGTTTATGGTGATGTTCGTCTCGGTGTAGAGTGACGTTTCCAACCTTAGATCAACTGGCTTGAGGCCCGAGACTGAACCCCTAAAAGTTCGAGAGTTGAGGCTATGGAACAGTTTTACTTCCAACCAAGTATTGCCCATAAGCAATGTTCCGGGCAGAGTTGAGGTTGGAAAACACTTTGCTGGATATTAGTTGAGTAATATGGTTCTCCCAGGACCCTCAGCCTGGACCAAGTTCTCGGTCGGTGAGCAGAGGCTACCTTAGGCTTCAAAATCAACTAATATCGGATGAGTAAGTGTAATGGCAGGCCATTTCCTTCAGGTTGAAGCGAAGTAGACGCAGGGGCACGGGAGAGATCTTGCAGCACAACGCCGCAGAACTCAGATCTCCAGGTAACACGTTGCTGATCTTGATGGGCAAACAAGCTCGCAAGGGGGCGAAGCCTGGGTTCGTACTACAATGGCATTGCTCGGCTGGCGCTGGAGAGGACAACGGGTAAATTTAGTCGCACGAACGCCTTTCCCGGTCAGCTAACGGCACACAAGGCAATCTAAACAGTTTGGTATTCGTCGCCTCAGGCAACCCGCGTGGTTGCATTGGGGAGCCGACATTACTACTCCAGGCTCCAAGCTGCTTGAGATAAATAGTTGTCACTTGAAAGCGAGGGGCGGTTCCAGTATGTAGCACTGTCTCCTGCACAGCCCGAGAAGTCGTGTGTTGTGGTACTCGGTGTGACCTCGAAACGGCAGTCAACGGGCCCTTGCACAAAGTCGTTCATTTCTTTCATACTACCAATATGTATGTGTGTCTCTGGGCTCTGTGGGCTCCAAAATCCTGTGTCAGTTGTGGCCCATCCCACGATCTTTTTCCAAGTTTTCGATGGCGGGATGCTGACGGGAGGTTGTGGTCTGTCGGGTGACCAGGGACCAAACCCGCTCCTTCCCGTCAAGCCAGAAACGGGCAACAGCAAACACAACTTGAATTTGCGCTTGGCATGGTTCACCGAGGCACTAAAACCTTTTGTTGAGGGCACCCGTCAAGTCCTTGCAGCCCGTTCAAACACCGTTGAACGCAGTATGTACTCAACAAGCCGTCAAGTTAAATTAGGTACCTGCGTTGAGGAGGCTGTGATTTATCTGTGACACAAAATTCTGCTGCGTGCTCCCTCGTACTTTCCCGAGTCCCGCACGACACAGCTGTCCAGTGCTAGCAGGTCGCTGTTGCCCATGAAAGGCCGCCTCCACATTTCACAGAGATATCAAAACACGCTCCTTCCCCTCCAACTCGGCGGATTTTCGACTGGTTGCCCACTCTCGTTGGAATTCCGCTTTTCTCTTCTGTCGGGTTTCCTTCTATCCTGCTTGGATTTCCAGATTCCGACTATTCTCCCACCACCAACTTTCTCCTGCCAGCAGCACCACTGTCCTGAGTGATCCTCTGCCGGCACAAACACATAGCGATCACCTACATTCTGGAAACCTTCGCGGTCGCTACGTATCCGTCCAAGATGGTGAACCCCGCCTGGATTCTCTACGGCGCCCTCGCTGCCGCTTCTGCGGTGACGATCCAGCGCCATGCCGACGCCCTAATGGATGCGCCGCCCGGGATCAGCTACACGATGGCCAAAGCAACCCATCCGTGGTCATCGATGAAGATTGCCAAGTCAAATCAGCATGTGCAGCAATTGCGTCCAGTCCACGCGGGTCACGCCACCAAGTTCAACCCCAAGTCTGCTGCAGCAATCCTCGGTGCCCATCAGCGCCTGGTTGGAGGGTTCGGCTACGAGAATATTACCACAACCTCTGCGTATGGCACCCAGTACGCCGTGGACGCTCTCTTCAACGGACACCAGATGTCGCTGCTCATTGACACTGGCAGCTCCGACACCTGGGCCGTGCAGAAAAACTTCCACTGCGTCGACTACTCGGGCCAATTCCTCCCCCAGGAGATCTGTGGCTTCGGTGAGACGTACCCCGAGACTTTCCAGTACGGGCTCACCAATCCGGAGACGCACATGTTCATCCAGTATGGCGACGGCGAGATTGTCACGGGCCCTATGGGTTTCTCGGATGTGACCATCGGCAACATCACGGTCGAGAAGCAGCAGGTCTGTCTGGCGAATACCACGTACTGGTACGGCAACAACTACACCAGCGGTCTGATGGGTCTTGCATTCCCCGCCATAACCAACGCGTATCTTGGCGGGGACTCGGATCATCAGTTTGGCAACCAAGTGCAATATTCGCCCCTGTTTACCAGCATGGTGAACCAAGGACTGGTCGATCCCGTCTTCAGTATCGCCATTGATCGCAACGCATCCAGCGGCATGCTCGCGTTTGGCGGGATTGCTCCAGCCCGGGGGTTGGATCAGTTCAAAGTCGCAGTCTTGGACATGGTCATTGTGAGTCTAGCTGAGCGGGTGTGTGTGCGGAATGGACTCATCCTGACACCATGACAGACCACCGTGATCGCCGTTCCCGAAACAGCCTCGCAGTACTCGTTTTACACGGTCATTCCGGATGGCTGGTATTACGACCAGACCACCAACACAAAGAAGATTCCATACATTGTGGACAGCGGAACGACGCTCAACTATCTCCCGTCGAGTAAGTGCATTGTCCCATCTCGAATTACTGGTGCGGGGAGCTAAACAGTCAATGCCAGGTCTTGCGGACGCCATCAATGCTTCTTTTGACCCGCCGGCCGTCTACATGTGGATGTACGGCGCCTACTTCACCTCGTGTAACGCCATCGTTCCCCAGGTCGCCGTGGTGCTGGATGGCATCAACTTCAACATCAACCCTGTGGACCTGCTCTATCGCGGCTTGGTCGATCCGCTCACCGGGCTGTGCATGACTGCCATCGCAGATGGAGGCTCGGGCCCGTACATTCTTGGCGACGCGTTCATGCAGAACGCCTTGGTCGTCTTCGATGTTGGCCAGGCAAAGATGCGCTTCATTTCCCGGCAGCACTACTGAAGGTGTTTGTCGTTCGGTCGCTTGCCACCTGATCCTGTTTTGTTTCATGTTCATTTACGGTTAGGGGAGGAGGAACATTTGTCATGTGGGCATATATGCTCTAGGGGGATAAAAGAACGGATTGCCTCGTAGTTCGACATTTACGCTGCAATGGCATCGCGTATGACATTTCGAGCTCCCTTCGACAATTATTAGTGGAAAGACGACAAAGTCTGCCCAACGGCAGCCTTCAGACTGGGGGTTCTGCTTCGCTGTCGGCGTCATTATGCAACTTGCTTCCCCAGTGTAGCGCTCGAAGGCACAACCACCCCTTCTGTCAATACAATGCGTGTTATTTTCCTGAGCCTGTTCAACTCACGCGGAGTCCCGATGCTCCAAGCCGAGCCATTTTTGATTTTCCTTTCCATCTATCCACCCGCCTGTCTCATGTTCAAGCCCAATGCCAGATCTGGTTCCAAGGCCAGCCTGGCGCCCGACCGTAAACTCCATGCCGAGGGCTTCGCCTCAGCTTCAACCCTGAAACTCTCCTACGATCCCATCCCCAAAGTATGCAAAGCGCTTGATGGTACGATCCACCGCTGAGGTATGAAGAGCCAATGTTTAATACAATGCTGGAAAAAAGAAAAATGCGACAAAGACCACCATCTTCCTCTGTTTTTTCGGAGTGGGACCGATCTCAAATACCGCCCTCCGGAGCGGGATCCTCATGCTTGGCGGTACTACCCTTGCCGCGCCAGGTGCTCACGGCCTTGATATTGGCACGGTAGATCTGTAACTCGGTGCCGTAGGCGCGGGGCGTCAGCTTCATGAGGGTGTGCAGCGGCACGGGCACCCAGGGGCTCTCCTCCTGGGTCTTCTGCATGAAGTAGGCGTAGATGCAGCGGATGACGGCCTGGTGCGAGATGATGAGTATGTCTTCGCTGCGCTCGAGCTCCATGATGATGGGCTCCAGGCGGATGACCACGTCACGGTAGCTCTCCCCGCCGCGGTAGCGGTAGTTGTACTTGTCCTGGTCGCGGGCCTGGAAGTCCTCAGGGTACCGGTCGGCGATCTCCTGATACGTCATGCCATCGCATACCCCGGCGTCGAGCTCGTCGAGGGCCTTCCATTGGAGCTGGTTGTAGTGCTTGGGCAGGTGGCGCGCTGTGGCGATGGTCCGTTTCAGTGTCGAGGTCCAGACCGTCAATGGCCGGTCGCTCTGCGGCGTGTCAGCGGGTCATGCAAGGGAACGGCACACGGCACATAAAACCAAGACCGGGGCGCGGGGGGGGGGGGTTTGAGTCCCGGCTTGGCGCACATCACCAACGCTGGAAGAAAAAAGGCACTTACACCAACAGACTCGCGAACCAGATCGGGAAGCTTGAGGGCGTACTCCTCGCCACGGTGGGAGATGGTGGCATCACCGCCGATGCGACCCTCCAGATTGAGCAATGACTCGCCGTGCTGGACAGAGTTAGCCATCTGACGAAAATGGGCCGGGTCTTGGTCCGCAAAATGGTGCTTACACGAGACAGCCACACGGAGCGCGTGCGAATGTGCAGGTTCATCAGGAAGTAGACGACGCGGCTCTGCAGGTAGTCCTGGATGCGGTTGATGAAGACCTTCTTGCCGACGTTCATGATCTTGAGATACGTCAAGTCGTCTTCATCGCCGTCTTCATTGATCGACTTGTACACCTTTTCGTAGTTCCGGATGCGCTCGCGGAAGTCGAGGGCGGCTTTCTCGGGGTCTTGGCCAGCGTAGTCCGGAGAGTTGGTTTTGACGTCGCGGATGTTGGACATGATTAGTTCCTCGTCGTCGCATCTGGACTCGACAAAGATGACCTCGATGCCCTCGCTGGCGACCCGTTCCAGCACCCACTTCCGCCGCTCTTTTGTGCTGTTGGTCGCATCGAGGATTCCCACAACCCCGCCACTCTTGAACCACTTGAGCATGTCTGCCACGGCGGCATTGGCAGCGGCGCGGCGTTTGCGCTCCCCCTCGGCGTTGTTGGTGTCGAAGAAGTCGGCCGAAGGGTGCGGGGCGTTTTCGCGGCGATAGTTACCCACGTTGAAGGTCGCTGCCGGGATGGATAGCCATTTTAGGTACCGCTGGGCTGGAGACAAGAGCCTTGTTAGTGAACGCCGAGACGGCATGACGGCAAACCGGGAGTGACGGCACCTCTCTGGGCGATGTAGCTTTTGCCCCGGGCCGGGAGCCCGACCATGACGACGCAAATGCGCGTGTCATCGGGCATGATGCCGATGCCGTTAATCTTTGGAGCCATCGCGGCTGAGTGATAGCCGTTGCAGCAACGATCTGGAGGCGGAGGAGGACAGGCTGGATGGCCGAGACATGTAGCAGCCTAATTGGGACCGAGGAGCTGGGCGGACTCGAGGGTGTCGGCGTTCAGGGTTCGCAGTGGGTGATCGCGTGCGCTTTCGTGGGGCAGTCTGGCGACGGGAGTCTGGCTGTGACGACGCTGGGCTGCGAGGGGCGCTTTCTTGGCTTGGTTGCTACGTCACTCGCTGCTGTCGTGGGCGACTGCAGCAAATGAAGCACAGGCAGAAGGAAGGGTCTGGGAGAAGACAGCAGAATGTCTCGCGTGATGGCGGCGGCGATAGAAAAGAAAGCACTCGTCAATTTTGGCTAGGTTGTCAAGTTGCACAGCTTGCAAGGCCCTGCCTGAGCTTCAACCATCGGGCAGGTAACTTCTCGGAATTCCCAGGCCGGCATGTCGGGCGGACCAGGGGGCAACATCGTCCAATCCAGGCTCCCCAGTCCTGGTCCCGCATTTTGGGCTCAGCCCCGGCCAACAACCCCCAGGCCCCAGGCCTGACAAGGCCCTAGCCCCCCACCCGGACGGACCCGAGCAGCAACGAAAAGTGGGATTTTGGGTTGTGTGTGATACGATGGTTTTTCTCGTTTGCAGACCGCCATCTTGTTCTCGATCTCCGAGAAATTACTTGCGGACGGTGACCCCCAGCCTTCTCAGGCTCTGCTCTGTTGCTGATTGAGAGTTGCCAGTCCAACCACAACACGGCAGACAGCGGCTCCAGTGGCTCAATGGACCGTGCGTCCACCGGCTGAAATCGGAAGGCGAGCGAAATGTTAGCCGACGGGAACATGCAGTTCATCAAGAGTCTCGGCAGTCGTCCCGGCCCCATGTCTCCCAATCGACAGATGCCAAGCGAGCCCTACGCTCAGGTGACCAGCACAGCTCATGCAAGCCCCTGGGCCAAGCCCGCCGCTCACGTTAACTTTGTTTCTCTCTTTGGCACTTTGCTTCCAAAGTGGGGTGAAATTGTCGGGAACCCGTCTCGAGCAACCCGACAGAATCAAATTCCATGTGGCCGCAAACGCTTTTGTCGCCCAATACCCTGTCTCCTTTCAGTTTCGGCCAAATAAACCCCCAGAGATTTCGATTGGATCCAGAGGACCAGAGTCTCGACGACGTCTTCCGAAATACTTCGTACTGGTGGGATTTTCAGAAGAGGGAGTTGCCTTGTTTGCTCGAATCGCTCTTGGCAGGCAATCCTCCATTTTGAATTTATTTAGTTTCTTTCGGCAGCGGGCAGAAGCACCAAGTCTCAGCTTCTTTCCAAGCAGCCAGATGTGTTTCCTCTTTGCCGCCTTGTCTCGCTGAGAATGTAAATCTCCTTTGCGTTTCCGCTATTATTAATAACAGCCAAGCTAAAAGATGTCCATCACCCAGAATACTTTGAAAGACTAGAGGCTGAGCCGCTGAGGGCCAAACTCCATATCCCGGATTTCAATTTTCGTAACTCCGTAACTCCTTGGAGTGAACAGAGTCCTTAGATGCTGGGATCAGCTATGAGCGTGCGATGCTCCGTCTTTAGCATCAAGTCGCTCTCATATCGAAGGCGCAAGTTCCGCAACCTCCTGCATTGCTTTAATTTAAATACTTTTTGAGGGGTGAAGGACGGGCAGCGTCGAGTGGAAGTTCTCGGACTCTGGAAGGGCTTCCCATCTGTATGACGGATCTGACGTGCTCCGGAGACCAGGCCAATTGCAGTGACTTAATGTTGTCAACTTGTCCCGTCCGATCGCACCAACTGCAACGAGAAACTTCATCACATCGTCCAGGTCGTCCGGGTGGAAGATGGTCCGCCAATAAGCATGCGGTAGCGCTTCTTACCGCATCTGTCGGTTGACCATGAGCCTGAGGGATGCCAGATCCCTGCTAGGTGGGAAATATAGCCCACTGGGATCACCCATACCCCTAGGGAAGCCGTCTCGTTCAAACTCCTCGCTCAGGGGAAGCTAAATCATCCCACGAATCTTCATGGGGAGATGGAAGATCACCGACGAACACGGCTGAGCAGAACGGCCACAGGGTGTAACCACAGATATCATTGTCACCTCACATCATCTCTCTTATCGCCATCATTATAAGACATACCTTTGCAGTTGACAGGGACTGTGCACTCGTCCAGGTTTGCTGACGCTTCAAGTTGAAATCCCAGTTTCTGCTCCAGCTCGGATAGCGCGCGGGGAGACCTAACCTTTATCATACTCTCCTTGCGATGCTCGGACATGAACTGGCGATAATACTGGGTTTGGGCTTACGGGAGGTATCATGGATAAAGGTAGGTACCTTGATAAACGAGTTTGGAGCGGGAGCTGTTCCATCTGGAACAAACAAGAATATGGAATGCTCGGCCCAACAGCGTGCGGGTACGACATTCCAGTTTGCTTCGGGGACGGCTGCTTGGGCAGTTCGAGCTTCATTTTCACAATGCGAGGGTCGCTGGCGCTGGCCGGTCTTTGGGATGTGTATTAGGTTGCTCGAATACTTGAGGAGGGTCTTAGACAGCGAGCTGGAAATCGGCTTGCGAATCGACTTAAGAGAGAGGAGAAATATATGATCAGACAATGGAGGGGTTTAGCCTTTAGGTGCCCATGTCTTCCCAGTACCCTATGCCATCTTTGGTGTCGCAGGGCTTGGCGCGCTGCCTGACGGTCAGGCGTCAGGCGCCTGACCGCCGGCGCCCCGCCATTTGGCCCCGGGAATTGAAGGTACCCCGTCCGTGCGCCCCTTCGCACTTTTGCGTGCCTGACCGCGGCTGGGGTACTTTTTACGCCACTTTCTGAAGGGGGCAAACGGACCGCAGCCCTTCCAATTCTTTCCTTTTTCTTTCCCCGGCGCGCCCGCGCGACCGAAACACACGCGCGCTTTTCCCATCCCGCCTCCC